>JABSTT010003828.1:0-25902 GCA_013339685.2 Hyalomma asiaticum | reverse complement strand
TGTAGCGCATGGCATGTGAGTGCAAATAGTAATCGCGTTCGTGTTGGCAAAAGTGTGGACGTGCTCGCATTGGTCGAGAACGGAAAAGGCACTCACCTCCTAGGACTGACGCTCGGATTTGTCAGTGACGTCGAGCTGTTGCGGTGTGCTTGTGGCTCTCGAATACGTAGATATGAAGAGTACTCACGGTTTCAAAAGGGCAACTCCCCCGATTTTTTAGTGACCGTAGATCTCAATCAAATTTTCAATGTGTTCTTTTCGGTACTCTAATAGATACCAGTCCAGGTAGTTGCAACTCATCCAGCTTTCCTGATAGTGAATTTTAAAAATAATCAGCGGTTTCCATGCGGGCCACCCTGTATTTTTGGCGTCATTACCTTCAACGCTGCCTACCCGAGCAGGCGATCGGTTAAGAGCAAAACGGTGATACTTCAGCGCTCAAGTCGTCGCTGTTAAGTTCAGAAAAGCCGTCATAACTCAATATATCATAGGATGACATTGCCGCTTTCATTCTTCTGGCGCCAGCTCCCTTTTTCTGGTGGCGCTGAGGCTGTGACGTCATCACATACGCAACACGAAGCGTCTACACTTCTTGTTTCAGTTTGAACACGTAGTTCACTCGCTTATTTAAAATTATTGGCGATCTCTGAACAGATTGAACCACCCTGGCTGCTACCGAACTGTCAGTACTATTGGAAAACCGCAATATCAGAATTTCGTCAATAAACCGCCGGAGTACGGCCTATCTAATGTATGTACTTTTGTTTCTACCATATTCGGTTCGAGCCCATTGGCGTAATATTTGTACGTACACTTGCACCCGAATAGACATCACCTTTAACGGCCAGATTCGTAGCTACATGACATGATTACATTGAGCAATTGCCCATTCAGGTGTATAATTTAATCTATACGGGTCATCTTTCATTTCGTGAGGGCTGGACATAATGCCACTACGGAAGGATTACGTCAGTGAAATGCGTTGCTTCGTGCCTAATGGCGAGGATCTAAAGTCTTTCGAGCGTGCATGCCGAGGCAACGGACGTGGGTGGCGCATACGTCCTGACGGGTGTTCGCTCCGTGTATTCCGAACCGTCGTGCGCCTCGCGTAGGATCGGACCAAAAATCTTAACGCCCACACGCGCGAAAACTGAAACGCAATCCAATAAACGTGCGCAGTATTTCAAAGCATCCAACGTTGTCCACTTGCGAAATGCGCCTTCGCGCTGTCGCCTGTCAAACAGGGGCGGCAAGTGTCACATGACCCAACATATCGGCCAGATCACACCAATACTCTCACTTCGAAGTCAGAGCGGTCGGGAGCGCTCGAAGTCAAAGGTTGACGCTCCGAAGGAACCATCTGAACGTAGCATCTACCGATCGAACGCATAGCCATATTGCAGAGCACTCCGGGGCGCTAAAGAACCGTCCGAGTAGGCTACGAGAACGAAGGCCTAAGCGGATCAGTGTAGGCTGTGGCGTCGAACCCAGCTGCCAGCTTGCCTGTTCTGTTCTCTTCTGTCGCTCAATCTTCGAGCCCTACGGCGCTCCTTTGCTCTTTCATAGGCCAGCTGAATGAGACTGCTGTGCCCTACATTTCCTAGCTGTCTGAAGCATGCACGGCTCGGCTTGTTTCGACGTGACGTTTTACGGCGAAGCAGCTTAGGAAACAACATCAGAACGCGTCTGCCTCCGTAGTGTCGGCTTGCTCTTTCTCTGGTTCTTAGTTTCTTCTAGTGTATCGTAGGTAAAAAAACAATGTCAGTGAACAGGATATCACTTCATTCAGAATTCTGACCAGCGTTGTATAGGTACGACATTGTAAAGTTGATTCCATAAAATGTCTGCGCACCCTACAAAATTATTTCGTTTATCGGTGTGAAGACAAGATATCGGGAACCGCTTACACTAGACGTCCATATGGGAAAGCCATCGTAAAGAAGCAGGTGCAGCTTTCTTGTTCCACAATTAAAAGAAAAGAAAATTGGCAGATCCCACGTGCAGTGGGAATCAAGGAAATTCGAAGCACGCATCAGGAACGTAAAATGGATTTGCATTGTTGTTTCGCTATAGGTTCCGTGCAGTCGAATTTTTCATGTGCGACATCAGCGCCAGAATACACAGCCTGGCGGACAGAAGAAGCAAAATTGGGCAGACTGTGGCCGGACAATGCGCAAACGAGACGTGCGCGTCTCAAACTCTGTGGCAGTAGTTCTACACCGCGTGTCCCACTTTCTCTTGTTTTGTTTCCTTTGAGACGCGCTCTCCAAACCTGCAGCAAACTGTTCCAGAGGGTCGCGACGCGAGCGTGCGTGTTTTCTTCCTAGCACGCCCGGAAAGCAGCGAAGAAATGCGCGCGTCGCTGTCGCCTAGGCTTCCACCGTGTGCGCGCTATGGGCGAACGCGGGCGCGTCTCATCGCGTCTCATAAGTGCACCCCAAGCGGCCAATGTCAGCGACACTGATGCGTCCGACGAGAGTTACGCAGCTCCCTCTGGCCAGTGAACGGAGCCCATACCGAGTTTGGTACATATGAAGTTAACGAAACGGCCGAAAGAGCACCAAGACTGTGGCATGTAAATCATGCTGCTCATGACATGCATATCATGATTTTCATGTTATGACCTGCCATTTATGTTCGTCAGGCAGTCATGTTGTGCCATGCCAATTTTCGCATACATCCCATTAGCGAAACGGCCAGGACAGCATCAATACCGTGGCATGTAAATCATGCCGCTCATGACATGCATGTCATGATTTGCATGTTATGACCTGTCATTTATGTTCGTCAGGCAGTCATGTTGTGCCATAATAATTTTCGCATACATCCCATTAGCGAAACGGCCAGGACAGCATCAATACCGTGGCATGTAAATCATGCCGCTCATGACATGAATGAGATGATTCTCATGTTTTGACCTGTCATTCATGTTCGTAATGCACTCATGTTGTGGCATACCAATTTTCGTAAACATCCCATTAGCGAAACGGCCAGGAGAGCACAAAATCGTAGGCGGCTAGATAGATAGATAGATAGTAGATAGATAGATAGATAGATAGATAGATAGATAGATAGATAGATAGATAGATACGCTCAAATTCGCCGAAGTTCGCTAAGAAATGCTTCGCATTTAATATAGGACCAAATTTGGTTTATGCGATGAGGTTCACGTGCCACCGGCCGAGAGGAAGACGACGACGAAGAGACAAGTGTTTTTCTGCAAGATCGCGAGTTATTAATTGCTAATCATCATTCCATCCAAATCTTCGTACCTCAAAATTGCTCCCCTAGTTGATTAAACGTCAAATTATTTTATTATGGTTCATTTCTATTATAAATAGTCTATCATTTTCTAACATTTCATTCTTACTTACGTTACCGATTCTTATTCTTCCTTTGTTTTAGCTCAATTTTCTTTCCCTCTTTATATTACCGCCAGCTTCATGGCCAATCCCCCGTAGTGGGCAAGAGCCAGACTTCCAGGAAAAAAGAAAAGAAAGAAAAGATCCTGATTACTTATTCCATTATTGTCTATACCGCTGATTGATTGACTACGTTTGTAATATTCAAATTCAACATCAAAGGACGACTAAACCTTTCAGGTAGCATACTTAGTAAATTAAACTCAAATCCGCCTGAGTCTTGGCTAATCCCCCCAAGTGGGTAGATGCCAAAAATTGAAGTATCATCATCATCATCATCGTCAAGACCAGAGAGAAGAAGCGAGGCCGAAGATTTCGGCCTGAGAAACGATGTCTAGGAATGTCGAGCATGAGATGGCCATGGGGGACTGACCGGCGGCAGAAGCAACCGTTCGTATGAAGATCCTGGCTCCCGCCAATTTCCAAAGTACATGAGCCGAAGGCGCCACAAGATGGGGGCAACTTCTTGAGATAACCGACGGAGTGCCTCCTTGGCCCTTCCAACGAGATAGAGAGAGAGAAATTGAAAGGAAAGACAGATGGTTAACCAGAGGAGATCT
Source organism: Hyalomma asiaticum (assembly GCA_013339685.2). NCBI lineage: Eukaryota > Metazoa > Arthropoda > Arachnida > Ixodida > Ixodidae > Hyalomma > Hyalomma asiaticum. The sequence continues at coordinate 21,920 of JABSTT010003828.1, read as the reverse complement.
CCGGTTGGCTACCCTGTACTGGGGAAGGGGAAAGCGGAATGAAAGAGGGAAGAAGAGAAGAGAGTTGAGGGACGTATCACCATCACTGTCACTTGTCAGGGCACTGTCACAATCGGTCAACAAGTGTTGTCTGTAGAAGAAATCGCGTCAATGCCCTGACAGCACCTCGCCTTGAAGACTTTGTAGTCCAGTGTCCTAAAGTCTTGTATTCAGTAAACGGGCGGTTGTCCAGTTGACCTAGCGTGGCTGAAAGTGCTTTCGGCTTTGAAGCGGGCGCATTCGCAGAGATGTGCGATCGCTTCGCTGCACCCACAAGGTTCGCATAAGGGGCTATCAGCCATTACGATGGTGATGGAATATGCATCGGTGAAGGCTACTCCAACCCATAGACGCACAAGGTGGGTCGATTCATGGCGTGAGAAGTCGCTTGGGATGCGTAGTTGGAGGTAAGGGTCTAATGCGTGAAGCCTTGCGCTTCACGTATTAGACCCTTCGAACGAGGGCAGCTGAAGCCCCTTCGGGATATGCCACCTGTCTTCCGAACTAGCATAGCCGACGTCTGTACACGCCCATTACACAGGAATACTGGTGATGTGCTTGCCTTGACTTTTTGTTTTATCTGGGACTAAAGAGGAACTGTGCTGTTATCGCCTAGCCGATTTGTTTTCTATGGCGCGAAATTTTTGAGCATTTATGAAATGCCTAGATATGTGTATGCAATCTAGAACGCCCGCCTCGTCCTTAATTCTAAGATACAGCAAAAAAGTTCGGCAATCCCTAAGCATATTCTCATGAGATGGGAACGCGAAAGCGTTTCTTTCGGCTAGAGTGTTGTTTCGGAGACGTGCTGCAAACTGGTGTTGCCGAGTTGTGTTATAAAGAATGAGGCAATGCTTGAGGGCAGATTGTGTTTATTTAGGTGATTTGATGTCGTCTAAGTGTTGTCGACACTTCACATGACCTCTTGTATTTTGTCGTCCAGGCAATGTACGCAGATATGCCCGAGCCAGGTCTTGGGCATGTCAAACAGTACCACCGCCGCGGCGTCGTGGGTGGTGTCATTAGACAGTCACCGGTGTCGTCACCCTCTTGTCGTTACGGTGACGGCGTACTTGGGCCGGTGTACAAGACACTACCATGGCCTTGTGATACGAGTAGTAGGTCGATGCATACATAACACCTCGCACAATGTATGGGTCGGTGGTGAATGCGAGATCGACATCTCGACGTCGTGATGGCCTCGGGGGGAGTCTTTAATTCTAGATTAAACTCTGCACGCATGGCAGCGAGGATCGATGGGCTAGGTGGCGCGTTCGTGCGCCTAGTGCTAGGGAGCCTACATGACTGCCTACAGTCATGTAGGCTCCCTATCTAGTTCTCCTACGGCGACGCCAAGCATCTGGGAGCGCGCTTTCGCCAACCCAGCGAAGAAACGCGGCGACGCGGTCGCACGCAGCTGCAGGTAGCTGCAGCAGAGCGGAGCGCGAGCCGACTGCCGCTGCGGCGAGTGTTGGCGCCGGCGTCACTTCCGGTTTGAGAGGTCACGTGCTTTCCGGGCACGGCTTTTGCGGACGGCAGCTGGGTGCGTGCTCTCACCAACCTAGCCAAGAAACGCTTTCGCGTTAAAGTCACATAGTCTTAATATCCTGCGACGGTGATGGTCAGACGCACCGTGATATCTTATGGAGTTTGTATTGGTTTCCAGTGGCACGAATGTTACACTTTTGAGATAGGACGTTTGCTGCAAATTGAAATTTCATATACCACCGAGGCTAAAACTGTGCACTGTGCTATGAATTAAATAAGGGGAGAGAAAATTTTACATATGGTTTTAATATCGTAGGTGGCAACACACACGTGACGTATATTTTTCTGATGTTTGGAGCTGTTGGGTGGATGAATGTCTTGTTTAGCCAACCACTGAGACATATTTCGTGAAATATGACTGCTGTTTCTTTGAAGCAAACTTGTAGCACTGCTGCCGACCCGTAGCATATAATTGTGAATATGATGTCGCCGTCAGAGCCGCTTCACAATATTGTGTGGAACGGAAAATGAAATACCTGTACCAAACGCGTAGTGAGTATGATGGAAAAGCCTCCTGCCAATTGATGCCGATGCTTGTTTACTTACCTTGGCTATTCTTTACGACCATGGACTTTGGTTCATTTTTTGTAACGTTTACAAAAGTCGCATAGTAGGAACTGACTTCCCTGAGGAAGAAAGTCAGGTAAACATTCAAGCGTCACTGCAAACATTTAGGTGAATACACGGCTGAAAGAACCCGAGTTTCTGCACTGCGATTTCTACATGGTACCAGTGCATCACCTGTTTGTTGTCTAAATATGACAATGCAAAGAACGCACGTCAGGTGAGCACAATCGGGTAAATCACTTTACCGCCTCGCTAATAAAGAGCACAATGCCCATCGTTGGGCCTTGCGGTGAAACATTCATCGGCCGAGACGTAGACATCGGCAATAACAAGCTGATTATATGCAAAAAATTAAATAAAAGACAGTCTACTTTAGACGTTTGCACCTAATGACTGAGGTCGTTCAATGTAAGGTATGCTAAGCAAAGTTTGTTCTAGTGGCCGTGGGTCGTTCTAGCATAACGCAGCATACAACAATGTGTGATACGCTGTGTGAACATCGGCAACTTGAATTTACTTGTGCCACACATTCGCAACTTGATAAATATATGACATCTAGAGCTGACAGACAACCACATAAGAGGTGACACAACCTGACTGACAACTGGGTCTATTGGCAAAAGGGCACACCTTTTAAACGCCAAAGTTAAGCATGCGAAAGAATAGTGGTGAGGTAACAAGTATACGGTGTGATGGTAAGGAGGAAGAAAAGGACGAGGGAAGAGGCCGAAGCATGGCAGTGCTTTCTACAGTATAGTTTGGAAAGGGGTTGTGATAGGGAAGCAAGGACGAGGAGATGAGGATGTAAGAATGAGGAGTAGGTGAGGGGGCAAACCTTACGACTGGTTTGTTTTTTTTTCGTGTATTTTAATTTTCTCTCATTTACGTCATAATTACTACACTATAGCTAGAACCTTTTGCTATGCTTTCCTTGGCCTCATTATCTCTTAGGTTCATGAGCTTCCCGCTAAAAAACTTACGAGCCCTTGACCCTTTAGCCTTTCGTTATTTCATGTGCACTCTGGTATAAGAAGGCCCGTCACGGTGGTCCAGTGGTTATGCCACTCGGCTGCCGATCCGGAGGTCGCGGGATTGAATCCCGGCCGCGGCGGCTGCTTTTCGATGGAGGCGAAATGCTGAGGCCCGTGTGCTGTGCGATGTCAGTACGCGTTAAAGAACTCCAGGTGGTCGAAATTTCTGGAGACCTCCACTACGGTGTCTCGCATAATCACAGCAGGTTCTGGAACGTTAAGCCGCACAAATTAATCAATCTAGTAAAACAGGGGGTGAGAAAGAGAAGTGAGGGTGAGAAGGAGGGCAAGGCGGAGAGAGTAGACTATATAAAGATAAAGAAAAAAAGATCAGATAAAAAGATGCAGAAAGAGATAAAGAAAGAGATAAAGAAAGAAAATGTAGAAGCATGAAGAAAGAACCCGATCTGCGTTCGCAAGGTGGTGGCGCTTGCTTCGCAGCTGCGCTGTATACTCATATCGCACGCGCGTGGAACGGCCGTGCAGTTTGCACGGCATGGGCACGGGCGTCGAAGGATGGTTTCAGAAACAGCAGTCAAGACCGAATAGGGGAACTCTGCAGCCAAAAGACGCCTTACCTGGCTATCAGGATCAGAAATGCCCGCACAATTTTCGGGGAGGCGGCTACATGCACAAACCACGCAATTACTTTCTTAATTGTCTTCTATTGCGCCGAGTCGTAGGGCAGCAAGCTCGCGGGTAGCAGAATCAGAAACCGTGTCTATCTCAGAACGTTATCGTAACATATAAAGGCTGTAAGATGGAAAGTTCAAGGCTCAAATTTACGCAACTCCATGTTTGCGAACAACGAATAAAGCCTCACCTACTGTAAAGGGGTAAGCCAAGACGGGCTCCTTAATAAAAGATCAAGGTACTTAACATTTATGAAACCGGCTTCCTGTTAAGATGCTGTCGTAGAACTTTGTCAACGTTAGCCAGAATAATGTCGCAAAGGATACGTGCTAAGCAATACCCTACGGAAATGCCATCACGCTCTCAAGATGCTGATCATGAACCAAATAAAGTCGGAATAAAATTGCAGTAAAGTAAAAGGATTTCAAGGGACAAGCAGGCTGAGTCGTGGAAAGATACGCCCCCATTTTGTTCTGTGCGTTATTTGGCAGACAGAAACAGATGATTTTGAGGAACACAGAAGACAAGTGCTGAACATCTACAGAAAAACAAAAACAGACGTACTAGACTTCTTACTCTGCTTCCTTATCAGACTGACTGATATTCCTCTTCCACCATCCCTTTTCACTAACAAAGTGTGAAAGGAAAACTCCTGTTGGCTGTGAAAAGGACACTTTAAGCTCTTTCCTCTGCTGCTCCATATCTCGCTGGCAAGTGTACTAAGGTCTAATCGTACAAGGAATTGGGTCTAAACACGTGCTTCACTTTTCTTCAAGAAGACAAACTGCTTCGCACAGTATAATTGCGCATGCCTTGGAGCGCCTAAGTTGGGCGTTTAAATTACACAAGAAATTTGTTTTCTAAAATGTGCGTGTGCTTTTGGGCGCATAAGTGCCGATTATGCAGTGTAACCCATATGTCAAAACCTAATGGCTTGATAAATGAATCGGTGCACATACCAATGACTTCCCAGTTTCGCTCTTTCAAGATAGCTGTACATAGTGCTTGACAGCTCGGTCTTCAGGTCGTGCGTACACGTTTCTTCCACGGCATCAACGGAACCATGTGAAGTGAGGTCGTAAGTATTAGATGTTGTCCGCAAATACACCCACAATTTCTGGCTCGTATTGACGGCCTGTAGAGGCAAGAGAAAATACCAGTTAACGTAGCCTAGAGTTCCACGGAGTACCGTCTGGTCAGGTAAAGGAATTGTCAAAAGCAGGTCACTAACCAATTTCAAAACAAAATAAAATGACGTTTCGGGATCCCTTGTTCAGAGTGGAATGATAGCTAAGCAGCAGGCTTTTAAGTAGCGTTGAACGCATGACGCAAAGTTCAAGAGTACATGTGATTTAGTGTGCGAGATGGTCTACTGATTGGGTTAGTTGTCTGAATTATTGGTGATTCGAGACTGATCCTCGTTGTCAAATTCTTCTCAGTATCCACGATGCGTGCGTTGTCCCAGTTTATCATGTGGTCCGCGTTCTCTGCATGCCGTGCGGCATGCTCTGTTCATTCCACTGTGAAGAAGGAATCCGCACGGATCCCGAACCATCATATTATTTTGCTCTGACATTGATCAGTGACCTGCTTTTTGACAAAATACCAGTTAGGGGCGACCGCTGTTCCAGGCGCTTATGCTTATCCTAAAGCAGAAATTGATTAGACAGACGAGAAACCTGCGCAAAATGCAAGTCTGCGCGACTTGCATTTTCCGTACCCTTTCTTTGAATGTGCCAAGCCCCTTTCTTGCGTCTGTAGCTACGAAACAACTGTGTATTATACTATAGCGATAGGAACCACGCGGACACTGCAGGCAAATGTATGTATGTATGTATGTATGTATGTATGTATGTATGTATGTATGTATGTATGTATGTATGTATGTATGTATGTATGTATGTATGTATGTATGTATGTATGCGACACACTGTATACTACACACTGTAGGCGTGCGTGCAGTAGTTTTTGAGACCGCACCGAGTACGACTCGAACAGTGACACACACGAGTCTAACAGGGAAAGCTTTGCTAATAATATCCTAATACTGTCCAGCCGTTTTGACAATTAATATCAATCAACGTGCACGTCCACGAACCCATAACTTTAGCGTTAAAGAGGCGTATCCGGCGATTTTGCCTTTATCACTGATATCAATGAAATTTTCAGTATATGTTCTCTTCGGTACTGCAATAATTTATGCCAAGCCAGGCGGTTCCAAGTCATTAAGTTTTCCCGAAAAGGAATTCTAAAATTTTTTAGCGGATTCCCACGCGAACCACCACCCTGTGCTTTTGACGTCATTACCTGCAACGCTGCCTACCCGAGCAGGCGGGCCGTCGTGAGCAGAAAGAACGGCCATACTGCAGTGCCAAAATCGTTGTAAAGTTAAGAGCTCAGTACATCGTGGGAGAACATCGCCACTTTAATTTTTGTGGCACCAGCTTCACCAGCTTTACATTTATGATGACGGGGAGGCTGGGACGTCGTCCCGTACGCCGCATGAAGCGTCTACTCGTTTCGGCTTCGGCTTGAACGCACCGCTTATTCGGTTATTTAAAATTATTGGTGGGTCTCTGAGCAAATTGGCCGACGCTGGCTTCTTCAGTGCCACCAGTGCTGTCGGAAAACAGCTATATCAGACTACGGTGGCAAAACCGCCGGAGTTCCCCTTTAAACGCAAATATAATTCATCTGGAGGCAATCAACAGGCCTTTCGTATCGATGCAACCGTTCAGAAAATTGGAGTGACCGTTGCGTAGACGGTAACGTTAAAGGAACCGTCTATCATCCTTCATCGCTCTGCCGTTTTTTTGCTTAATAGAAAGGGTACCTTTCGAAGGGTCCCAGCGTGCAATGGTTTCTACAGAAAGTGAGTTGAAATTATTAAAACAGGATTTTTTCATTTACGAAGTCGCTCCTTTCCCACGTGTACAGATGCCGGCAACAATGGTACTGGGCGCGATGCGTCGTCTCCCTGGCAACCCTTTCGGACGCGGGAGGCTGCTTCTTGACAGGAACCGATTCCAAGGACGACATTGCGTGTAGAGGTGACGAGGAGGAGAGGCGAGGGAAGTCGTCGCGTGGGGGTGCGCCTTGGACATGCAGTGCCGCATGCATGACAAGCAGAGTAATATGGCGGCTAGAAGGCAAGCGAATTCGAAGTCTACGCCACCTACGCAGCGAAAAAAAGAACGAATTGCTCTTGCACGCTTTAAGAAGGTGTCTCATAGGGTGAAGTACGCTTGTGAGACATACATGATTGTTTTTCAGCAGAATATGTAAGCCTGCGTGGGCTTGTTCTCGTACACTTGGAAATTGACTGACACGCTTTAGGGTGTCGCTAGCGGCGTTTTTGGTCTAACTTTCAGAGATAAATTAAAAACTCATTTTCCTTTATTTTGGGGTCAAAGCGTTCTCGTTCCCGTAAATGTGACACATGATATGACCATTTTTACCACAACCTTAAAAAATTTGCCGACCGGTAGACAGTCCCTTTAAGTACTCCACGCGAAGTAACCTGCTGCGTGATATAAAGCTCTCGCGCTTCCTTGCTGTAATGTGCTCAACGGTATTAACTTTACTGTACAATTGCGCCAATGTCTCGCTTATTTTGGCGTATTTACCATTTCGGAATATCCGGAAACTATTCGAAGAATATTTGGGTTTACAAATAATGGTTTTTCATTCCGAAGAAGGAGTCGTAGAGGACACTACTGCTCGATTCAATATGTGTAATGCTCGAATATTCGTGCATACTTATTAGAAAGAACGCAGGAAGTAAAGCAATCATGAAGGGTGGATAACTGGGCCAGTTTATTTATTTATTTATTTTCAATAGTGTGAGCCCTTTCGGGCTGTTACAGGGTGGGAAAGTTTACAACACTGGAAGAATATTGCAAACAGCATAGAAAATATACAAACAGCATGGTACAAACAGCACAATGCGAATTCAAAAACAAATATATAAACAGCGCATAAGAAAATACAAAACAGCAGAATGACGGTGGCGATAAATGGGCAAACACACACTGGACGTAGGGAGGACGCTCATCAGTGCGTCTGCGTTCGCCTGTGATTCCTCATTACGTCCGGTTTGTGCTTGCGCATTTATCGCCATGAATCCTGAAGATTTCCTGAGAGGGACCTGGTAGGACTACGAAATAGGTTTTCTTGCTGCGCAGCCTGGCGCCCTAGACAACTCGGCCACTGTGCATGCTTCCTTGGGAGATACAGGGAGCTGTGCATAGACACCTCCTAGCATTTGCAACACGCTGACGTCTATGAGCTGATTGGTTGCTGCAGGGAATAGTTTACTTATTACCCTTGAGAGGACGCGAAGTTCTGGACGCTTCCTAGGGGCTCCCTTGGGGCTCGGTAGTCGTGTCTGCACATCGTTGGAATGCCGGCTGAAGAGCTCCAGCGACACGCCACTCGTGTTTAGCGAAGTCCCCACCCCCCTTACGTGTGGTGCTGCGCGTAAGAGGGACGCCGGAGCTCAACGCCAGGGCCCCTAGAGGCTTGTCGATAGGATCCTGCAGTTCACGAGCACGAAGCGGAAGCACATCGACCCTACAACTGCTAGCCTTATATGTTTCGTGCGGGGTGTTGTCGCATTATTGGCTTCGCGTTCCCGGCGAAGCTGCATTCATTATAATTTTCAAAATTATCCTATGTTTTCTACAATTAATTTAGAGGCATACGCCTCCCAATCAGTTCAATAAGATATATGAGATATATGATGAGAATGCTGCAGGAATTTTGCAGAATAGAATTTTCAAACAATGCCGACATTTCGTGCTCTGATGCTTTGAGGCGACAGCTATCGAATGAGACTACCTCTGTGTTCTCACGCTGGAATAAAAGGCCGCTAGCAAAACAAATAATTCATCCCCGTGCATTAACTTGGAAATACCCCTGCCTGATGCTCACCAAGCATCAGACATACACGACGGCATCAACTAAACCCACACCTGGAACTCCGCCCTCCATCCGGACTACCTCGACACGAAGCTTCGCTTTTTGGTCGCCTCTGGTTAGGAGTGGCTTTCACGAAGGCATACTGCACATTAAGTGGAACGACCGGCAATGCAGCATGCGACATCTGCAGGACCGATGAAACCTTTAACCACCTGCAGTGCCACTGCCCTTGATTTGCCGTCTATAGCACGTCAAGCCCTAACTCTGGCATTCCAGCGACTCGACAGTCGGCCGCTTTCGGTACAGATGCTACTGGAACACCGTCCCCATCGCTCGTCGGCCCGCAAGGCAGTGAAAGCACTGTTTTCTTTCTTGAGGATGACGGGCCTGTGTGAACGCCTTTGACAGAATGCCGGTACAATAACATACGCGTCAGCGCTTTGTCGACCATCCCCGGCCGCCTTTTCCCCCAATGCAGGGTAGCCAACCGGACGATTTCGGGTTAACTTCCCTGCCTTTGTGTTTCCTTCCTCGTCCTCCTCACGGATTTTTGTTCAAGTTCTACCTTTTATGATTTTGAAGTTCAACTGACGTTATTGAATTGCACAAGCTTACCGGTTGTTTAGCTAGAACTTCCCTGGGAGAGGCACACCAGCTATTGAAAGAACTGGGACGTGTGGCAGATACTACATTATAAAAAAAAGTTTGTACGGACTCCCTTGGGAGAGTAGTCGGCTTGTCCCACATCTGATTAGCTAGAACGGCCTCACTTGACTCTCTAGAATCTCGGTTACCTGAACTCTCTGCCAGCCACGGTGAGGGTATACGTTACTATCTAAGCAGGGGTCCCTGGGACTATATCAGTGGTTCTTGCACCTACCGCTTGCTAGTCAGTGAGACCCATTTGCAGTGACAGCTCTGAGCCCCATTCGGGTGCACATCTGACTACATTGTTGAAAAGGACAGTGATGCACATGACTGCTGGCAAGAGTTGCTGCAATTACCTAACGGTACTCAATGAAACATTAATAAATGATTTGATGCCGCTAGTGGGGCCGGTTGACAACAACGAAAAGGGGGCGCTGTACACGCGGCTCTCATCCGTACAGTTGGTGTCGCTACCTTTTGTTACTCACTAGGGATCTTCACAGAGTGCACGGCTATTGTCGAATGGCTGCCTAAATTCTGAAGCAGGAACAGAATGACGGATCTACGATCGCTACGACAAGTTTTCGTAGAAAGCCAGTGGTATACGGATCTCTCTGAGTTAATAAATACTGCGACTACTAAAGCTTGCTTTCAAAGTGATTCACAAAAAGTGCCGCGCCTTGCGAAAAACGTACAATAAACAATGTTGAATGAGCTGAGGCGCACACACACGAAAAAGAAAGTTATAGAATAATCACAAATAATCACATTTTTGTGGTCTGTGCCTTTTTTCCTATTCTAGTGTCTCTGTGGCTTTCTTTTTCGAACAATTGTTGCTGATTCACTGAGATTTCAGTCGTTCAACGTATTCGCTAATTGGTTGCGGTGTTTTGAACAAAAATTAATGCATGTATTAGAGTTGCATGCTGAAAGACTAAGAGCCTATAATATTACGGAAAGCTGAGTGCCAATATTGTGTAGCCCTTCAGTATTCTGTGCCACCATTAAATGTTATATATACCAGCAACACAAGAGCAGCTCCTAAATGTAGAAAACAGATTAGCGGGGTGGTACTATGGCAATGGCAAAAGCTTGCTTAATGTCATGTATTACTATGAAGGGATTCAGTCAGCCCGACCAGGGTTAGCAGAGGAGAGCTGTATATTTTCATAAACAGGAATCAGTGGCTATCTATCTATCTATCTATCTATCTATCTATCTATCTATCTATCTATCTATCTATCTATCTATCTATCTATCTATCTATCTATCTATCTATCTATCTATCTATCTATCTATCTATCTATCTATCTGTCAGGATTTGCAGGACAATAACAGTGGGAGATATTTTATTTGTGAGCACTTAGGCGGAAAATCGCTTGCTTATCGTATAGGCTACAGCAGATTATATTGGTGTAGATATGCTCCTGGGCTGCTCACAAACACATTTGAGTGAGCGAAACGTGCTCAGTTCCTTTCGCCATGTGCATTTCACTCGCATAATGGCGTAATACCCCTGACACACGGGCATGCTATAGTACTTGAGGAAAGGGGACATCTGCCGGAAAGGCGTTCATGCCCAGGGACACACGACAAAGGAGTATCTCCTTCCCGGAAAAGTTCCTTTGCGGAAAGGTAGATCGGCGAACTACTTTTCGAGCGTAAAGGGCGTACTCTCGCCGACAGCGTACACGGCCAGCAAACGAGATAGAACTTTTCGCAAAATTACAACGCCCCGCAAGTATTTTCTTGCCTCGCGTATAAGCTTTCTTTTAGCCTTAACGAGATTTGTCGGAGCTCAAAGATTTATTTTCCCGCACTCTCGAACGCTCACATCGCCGCCACGCGAGATTCCCGCAGTGTCATTTGCTTCTTTGTCGTGGCAGGGATTACGCGTGAAACGAACAATCAACATTATGAGCCATTAGCAGTAAAAACGATGTTTTTACGTTCCGCAATCGCTAAAGGTAATTAAATGCGGAACTTTTTAAAAGTGCTCTTGCTGCTTTAACAAGCAGTGCCATTTTCTTGCGGCGTTCGTCTTAGGGACCACCTAAAGAAGTTCACGTGCTGCCGTGTGTCATCGGCACAACTACTTTCTGCAGAGGGTCCTTGAAAGTAGAAAGAGGAGTTCACTACCAAGGAGTTTACTTTTGCCCGTCTGTCAGGGGTACAAGAGAATATAGCAAAAGCTTACCTTTATGATGTTCAAGTTCTCACCATTGTCCTTCAGTGTTTCAGGAGACGTACCGCGCAGTGTTAGCACCACGGAGAACAAGACTGCCAGAATAGGCGGGTGCAGCGTAAATAATGCAAACATTTCGCGATGAAATGTTTGCCTGACGGGCTTGTGTACTTTCTGTAAAGGGAGTGTGAGTTGTATCTTGATACCGTGCGCTTACAGCAACTTGAACTGTTTTCATGAGCGCATGTAGAAGTATATGACGTCAGGGCCAGGAGATGTGTCATTGCGATACACATAATTGCACTTTTCTAAAGTGCAATGTTTATGCGTCAGCGCTGATCTATAGCCTCGCAGCACTCCCTCATGACACGATACACTATATATATATGATCTCTTTGTCGATAGTTCACACGTGGCAGTAATTAATGAAGCAGCATTTTAAACTCCAGCATTTTCCTTCTCACGATCGCTTTTGCCCTCTCCTCATGTCACCTGTGTTCTTTCGTTTGAACGACCCGCGCTGGCCGTTGGTGTTTGTTTGTTTGCATAGTTGTTTTTCGTTTGTCTATTTGAATAATTGTGCGTTTGTGTTTGTGCTTGTATTCGGATGGCAAAGGGATTCCATGTACGAGGTTTACCAGCACTCCTGTACGCTCTAACCTCTGAGGAAGGCTGGTCCCCCTGCCAAAACGTTAGAAATGAAGTGGTCTCTGGGACGATTGCATTTTACATCAGCCTTATATATATATATATATATCAAAAACGTTCTTCCTGGCTATCGGGATAAATATACTATCAGAAAGTCACAGACTTTCTGATAATATATATATATATATATATATATATATATATATATATATATATATATGAAAGCACATGTACAACGCGTATTTTACGGTCGATGATGCTCGCCATTAAAGCACTCTGCCATGTGATTTTGCAGTGAAACAATTCTATTCAAGCTTGATTAACGACGGCGATTGGTTCTTATTGATGGATACTAAAATGTTTAGTAACGAATAGAATTAATCCCGTAAAATACTGTATACACACAGGAGCGCCAGAGAAGTCGCCGTGGCACTGCTGTAAAAAGACAGAGCAAGGTGCTGCTTTGAATGGAAGTCCATCCTTTGTTTAGAAGACTAATTTCACAGTCAAATGGGCGCGAACTACGAAAAATATAAGGAAGTTGTTCTTTGAGCCAGTGAAAAATTGGTATTACGCTTTACGGTGAGCTAGGTGAACGCGTTTCGAGAAGCTCCATCTTGAATTGTTAAGTACTAGAAACAGCCACCTAAGGGGAGTGGAGCCCGTCACATTTGGCAGATATACAGCATAGCTGTGTGCGAAAGTCGACATAGCCGAAGGCGTGAGATCCCACACATGCTAACGCTGAAACGTCGCTTGATGAAACATCGAGGACACATATATTTTTGAATGTGCAGTAAGGAGTAACGCAGTTGTTTCCACAGTATTAAGTCTAGCGAGTGATGCTAGTGAAGCCAAGGAAGCCTATTGTTAGATAAATGCCTGTGAATTGTGACGTTGCAAGAACCTTCGTTTTCTTTTCATGATGCAAGCAGAACCGTTAACGAAAACGTGCTGCGTGCGGGAAGCTCCCAAAGGCTGTTTAAGTTTTGAAACGAAAATGGCGAAGCCGAGAAAGGTATTTGTTTCTAGGTCGGGCGGTGTTCCGCAGGGAGACCTTGCCCACAGATGAGAGAGGCATGCTTTGCACGCAGATGGCATACCTAGAAATGGTAAGCCTTGCATGCGACGTGTAAACTCGCAGCTTGAGATGCGTCGACAACTCGACGGTTCGTGAACCTCTAAAGGAATGATAACGTCAATGTGCACATAGTCGCAGAGACAATGACACTTTGTTCTCGGGTTTTCGCACTCACCGAGTACCCTACACAGGAGCACCGCAGTGCACAGAGACAATATCATAATAACATAATTTATAACGACGCACTTGACGCATTAACGTTTACCGAAGTTAGTGTTTCAAACCATTATGTGACGAAATCCAGGGATGATTATAATATACGTTTTCTCGCCTGATATGCAATGCAAGGAGCCTTATGGAGCGAATATTGAAGCTTTTACACGGTACTTTTTCTTTCTTTTTCTTTCTTCTTGTTCAAGCTGTTAACTGTTATAATTGTATCGATTATGGTGAAATAAACCAAATCTCCAATCTGAAATCTCATATGCAGCTTTACCTGATGCAATGTCACTGTAGTGACATATAAAATTCGCAGACATCATTGTCGTAGCCATATGGTTGTAGGACTATTTTTGTGAGGCAGAAACTTCTCCCATTTTACTAGAGTCACCAAAGCTTTGCGTAATGTCATGTTGCACATAGCAAATGCCTTATTGCATGGAAAATCTTCGCGTTACATGCTGACATCGGCACGTGACACTTTCCCCCACGTACCCACGCTTCCCGATTATTACTATGAAGTTCTGTGCTGAGCAGCAGCAGTCCGGCAGTACTGACAGTTATTTAGGGGATATCGTATTATTATTCTGCTCCCGCACGTCGTAGGTCATTTCTTAAATGTGTAGAAAAAATGTGCAGTTATCAAATCAACCCTGCATTTTACAGTTACGTAATATTGGCAATATACTTTGATTGCAGCGAATATAAGTTGAACCCTCCAATGAAAGAAAAAGAACTCTCACATCGTTTTTCACGATATGAGGAATACAACCGACACGTGGAAGTAGCCTACGTCATGAAACGCCGCCTGAGCTCCACAAACAAGGGACAGACGAAGTTTTGACGTAAGCCAACTCTGACGCATATTTCAAAGAAGTAGATTTCCACATGCCCTTTATTCCGCTGTGTGCATATTTAGTGTCGTGACATCGTTTCTGGACGCGTCAAATATGTCTTGCAACGTGTTGTTTTACAAACGTTTCTAAACCTTTGAAAATGCAATCCCAAAAGCTTGATGAAGTAGCGATAAGGAGTTAGCCTACAGAGAGTTTATGGATTTATGGCGATTTATAGGTGAAACAGCATGTTAGAAAAGCGGCTGGTAACGTTTGAATTTAAGGCAGACTTCCGGAACCAGAAAAAAGCATCACGTTCTCTCCAATGAAGCATAACGTTCTCTCTAAGCAGCTTTACCTTGAAAAATGATATATTTGCCTGGATGGCTCATTACATTGTTTCCGATGTATATAATAAAACGTCGACACAGAATTTTCGGATGATAGGAACCCTCCAAAGTGTTTCTTGGCTTTGGAACGTTTTTTTTTCAGAACGAAGTAAAAAGAATAGAAAAGCACCTTGCGTAATACTCAAATGGTACCTGGTGGCAGTAGCTAGCTCTTTGTACCACAGCCAACGGCATATCGACCGTACACAAAACGAAATCGACATTACCACGATGGACCCCAGCTATGACCGACCACTGCTATTTATGCTGCATGAGGGCATTTACATTGCAAAGACTGATAGCGGCGGGGCAGCAGAACGAATAAGTTTGAGTTTACGGCGGCAACAAATTATCATCTTCCTGAGTTGGATGTATTCCGCCTATAATGGCGAAAAAAACCTACTTAAAATGCATACTTCTCTTGGGCCAGAAAAACTTGCGGCAATACATTTATCGGTTGCAGGATTCCGACAAAGCAATAGCCACCATTGTCCCTTTTATCACAGCAGTACTGTCCCTTGGTCAGTTTTGTGCCGGATATCTCCACAAAAACTGCAAGGAAATATGAAACATATCGCACAGCTTCAGTACTCTAAACTGTCAACGCGCCTCGGGTGCGTAGCCACCGAAGTGACGATCTTTTAATGATTATTATGTTCTACCGCTGCTATGTCAATAGGGCAGAGTAGACAACGCTGTACTGGGCGCTATACAATACTCTTTCGGCTCATCTCCGGATAGGACGGGCGCCAGCCCTCCGCGTCTTTGTTGACGCGACGTTGCTAATGCTTTCTGAAAGCGGGCTCGTTTGGAAGCAGGTAGCTTCCTCGAAAGCCCCCTCATGGGCACGGCGGGACACCGGCTCTCTGCTACCTGTTGTCAACCTTCTGGCCTTTTGGAAGAAAGCTGGTGTGGACAGTCATGTCACGGCGACGCGCGGTCCTAATGCGAAGGGAGCAGTGAATGTCAATCCCTTCTTGTTTCTATAACCACCACAGAGTCATTGGTAGCCTGTACCCAATTACTCTAAAGGCCGGCACCGCTTCCAATTCGCCAAACCGTCAAAGGATCAGCAGAGACCTGTCTACAATTAGTCTCATGAGCAGCACCGCTTCCGATTCTCCGAATTTGGAGTCTACGGCAACACCAATTGATACCAGGAACGGTATGCATTGTGCTGTCACTTCGGGTGGTGGGTGAGAGGGGGGCCTGTGGATACCCGGCACAGAAACGGGTAAACAACTTTGAAAGCATCCACGCAACGAGGAACCGCTAGCGCGGGAGAAGAGAGGGCCATATTGAGGAAGAGTGATAAAACGCCTGTCGAAAGTGTAGATACACTGCTATCGAGATCAAGGGCAGCCGAGTAAGGAGTGGCTTATATTAAGTGGTAAAATGATTGGATAAGAGAATGTTGAGGTGGACCAGCAGTGGTCCCCTCCCCTTTTCTTTGTTTACCCGCAATGTATTAAAGACTGTGTAGGACCTAGGATTTCAGTCTAGGCTGTAATCACTGAGCTGATAGATCAGGAAGACTCCGTGTGATGCAACTTTAGTCTGGGCCGTAACCGCTTGGTTGTCGAACAGTGAGACACGATTCGTCGTATGTAGTAACAGTGCTCTAGGCTCTAACTTAAGAAAGTTAAGAAGAGTAAGACGCTGTTAATATTTGGTGCTGTCGTCAGTGTGCTTCGGCAAGCTGTACATACGACTCAGTAAATATTTCACTACACTATATCGTCAAGTTTCATTACCTCCAGCCTGCCTCCTGCTTCAGCGACGCCGATCATCTATCTCCTCGATGGGCCACGATCGACATCAAGGAGAACATGAAGAAAGAACCTTAACTATGATGTCTGTTTCCTTGCTTTTTGTTCCTTTCTCACTGCAAAACTATAACCGCATGTACACTTATGAAAAGCTTTGTTGATAAAATGATGGAAAATTGTTGACCAATGTCAACAAATAGCACTGTAAGTGTAATCATTGAAAAATCGTTGACAGTATTGAAAACTGCCTTATGAAATTTCACTATTTTAAAAGTCACGTTGACACGTTGAAAAGTGGGCCATGACATTTCATTAGAAAGTCGCTTACCGTTGTCATCGCGACAGAATGTTCGCTTCTTGTGCTGCCAGCTTGGAAAGTTGTTGCAAAAGGGTTGAAGCAGACACCTCGATAAGATTATATGTCCGATTATGAGTGTCCCGAAAGGTAGCGCACTTGCTTTTTCCACACTTAAACAGGTACAAAAGCCTACAAACTTGCTTTTACAAAGCCTTATTGCTGGGATTACTATATTAGACATCAGATTCAAAGAACGTTGCACAGAATTAAGAATAAATACAACAAAGAATAATGTTTCAAAACACAAATATCTGTATACATCGACTAGAAGGGTGCGTCAGTCTTTCTACGTAATATTCCGCATAAAACCATAATTACTGACAAAATTAGGGAAGCTTGCACTAGTAGCGTAAGAGTAGCCAAGCAGCCAAGCTGACGGGCGTTTGGCTGGTCCCAGTTTGTCTCCGGCACACCCGCATTTCGTCGTGATCCGAGGCTTCGGGAAACGCCTCGCAAAGCACTGCGAAGCCCAGTGAACGCTTCTCAACGTTTTGCATCGGGCTCCGCGTAAAGATGTTCGCGTCGAACCACCGACAGTGGCAGAAGCGGAGCGCGTGCCCTCCGCCTGACGCCGTCACACCCCTTTGCTACACTGCACTGTGTTTGTGCGTAGCTTCGAGCCATGAGAAGACGCATGCTCTCCCTGTGCGAAGCTATGCACAAACGCACAGCTTTGGGAGACGCTGTGCACCGGACAAATCAATGATGATGATGCTCCTGTAGATCTACGGCACTTACCCACCAGGCAGTATTGGCCAAGAGCTATTTGATAACTACGTTTTGATTTGAAATGATTGAAAGGATCAGATAGAAAAAGAAGGAAGATTTGGAGGGAACTTATTCAGTGGAATTGTGCATGTTAACTATTTAAACCAGCCCCACCACAGTGGTCTAGTGGCTAAGGTACTCGGCTGCTGATCCGAAGGTCGCGCGATCGAATCCCGGCCGCGGCGGCTGCATTTCGATGGAGGCGAAATGTTGAGGCCCGTGTGCTGTGCGATGTCAGTGCACGTTAAAGAACCCCAGGTGGTCGAAATTTCCGGAGCCCTGCACTACGGCGTCTCTCATAATCAGAACTGGTTTTGGGACGTAAAACCCCACAAAACAACAACAACAAACTATTTAAACCAGACAGATGATTCACCAAAGCCTATAAAGAAGAACGACACATACGAGAAGAGTAGTCTATCTTTGCGATTGACTTATTTTAAAAGGAATTGTCAAAATTGTACTATGATTTGTTATTTGTATGTAATTGCACACAGCATCGAATACGTCCCTGTGGCAATATCCCAGTGCTGAGGTACCAAAAGACGGAGCAACTTCAATTGTTAAATTTAGTCCCAGCTTAGAGATCGGAATTTCTAGAAGTCCTTTTCGGAGGAATTTGTACCGGCGGCAAGCCAACAAATAATGATCTATGCTTTCAATTTCACGACAGAAATGGCAGAGGGGCGACAACACCAAACCATCCCCGTGTGAGTAAGGATTTAGCGGGGGGACATGACATCGAAATCTGCTGAGGATTACTTCCGCTTGTCTTGACGGACACCATTTAGATTTCCATGGGTGTTTTAAATGCCCATATTCTGACCAAGCTTTGATAGTTTCCATTGAATCTCTATGGATAGAAAATTTTTGTATATCTAATTGCTGTTATATACAGCTCTACTGAAAGAACTGATATTATCGGTCCTTGAAGTGATGCTCCAGCTAATGAGTCGGCCATATTATTTAAATACAATCCGTAAAGACCCGGTACCCACAGCAATTTTACGAGGCTAAGGTGTGGCGGAACTAACGCTAAAAACGTCTAGGCTTGTGAATTGGATGAAGATGTAAGGTAAGTACAGACCGAACGGGAATTGGTTGAAACCACGACACTAGTCGCAGCTGTAGGGAGTTTCCTCAGCGCCAAAACGATTGCTAAAAGCTCTGCTGCAAAAATGAAGGTGTTGTCTGGTAATCTCAGTGAAAAGGACCAATCAAGCATTGACGACAAGATCCCCACACCTGCCTGCACACTGTCTTCTTTTTCTTTTGCTTGCGGACTACAGCCGCAGTTTTGCTGTGTGTGGTAGTGGGCTGAGGCCACCTGCGCAAGAGAAAAAGCGTGCATTCGATAGCCGCACATTGTTCGCTGCATAGAAGAACTGCACCGGTGCGCTCTTGAGGACCTGAGGTAATGATGGTAGTTTTTGGTTCGCTGGAGAAAGAACGATATGATAGAGCTTTGCTGTTGAAAATGAAAAAAAAAAAAATAAAGAAAACATACATGACGTCAAAGTGGGATGGTACTGTTTGAAAATAATTAATTTCATTATGCCAAACAGAATAATAGATGCCCAAATTCATGCCTCCTCGACGGCTAATTCAAGGTTTCACTAAATTTACCTTGCCGCACATAACATGAGGCTATGAAAAACTGTCTCATACGACAGTGCACAAAATCTTCAAAATGTGACTGGGTATGCATAAGGCTTCAGTCATAATTAACGGTGTTGCTTTTCCTAATACATTCAGGGCACTTGGTCCAGTATTGATGCAGCCGTGGTACACAGTGGAAATGTGGTAGGGACTGGCAAAACGAAATGTACAGTTAAACACTCGTACCATTGAACGCGTGGCACTTGACGAATCGGTGACGTAAAACATCCGACACATTCATGATGCGGTAGAAAGGTTGGTGCGCTGTGGTTGGGCACATGACACAGAATTAGCTACACAACAGATGTGACACTCAATTTTACCGTGTGCATTTGGGAGGTGCAAGCATAAATATACGACTAATAAGGTGCATAGTGGAACAGGCGTCCAGAGCTTACCGACATGGAAAGAAGCATCTATGAGAGATGCCTTGTAGTGGATAAATCTGTCATGCACACCAATTAAAGCTGTTTGCTTGATAACAACGTCGCTTTGTTGTGCAGTCGTTACTATGGAAGGTTATATACTCGGCTTAATGATTAGTCTGGTTGACATGCTGATGCTTTTACCAAGAATCACTGTGCCGCTACTGGCGTTGGAGGTTGCGCTTTTGGCAGCTAAGTTAAAGATGATTAGGATACTCCTTATTTAGTGTGTTTTATATTCACGTAGCCTGTGACTCAGAGACGAACATACCAGAGAGGAAGATCTACTTAGGCCTGACTGCTGTGGTCTCCCTAGTCAGGATGGTCTACTTAGGCTGTGCGATATCAGTGCGCTCTAAATAACCCCAGGCGGTCAAAATTTCCAGAGCCCTCCAATGCGATGTCTCATATTCATAGCGTGGTGTTGGGACGTAAAGCTCCCAGAATTCCATATTAACGAAGAGATCTGGGCTAATTGGTGCGTACTGGGATGGGACATTGCGCAAAAAACACACAGACAAATGACAGGAGGCACCGCAGCACGAGCGCTAAACTTCAACTGAAATTTTATTTGACATGAAACACAGAACCCGCATGTTGCGCAGAATTGCGCAGAGGAACAGGCATTCTTCCGATTGATCAGTAATCTTCAATTTTTCATTGTGAGCGTAACTCCCACCACAACTAGCTAATCTTCTCAAGCGTATCTTTTAAGGTATAAATATTCCTTGCTCGAGAGTGCCAGAGACGGGGCACTCATGCACTTATCACCAGCTTGTTTTATGCAAAAGGCCTCGAATATTTCCCTCTCTCTTTCGGACCGCCCACGCATATGCCTAAGCACACGGGTGCTGCGTAAATCCGCTGTACACGAGCACATTCTGCAGTGGTCAGCCAGGTGGCCTCCAGCCGCAAGAGCACTTACCGTGGTCCTGTGTTCCCTCGAATGATCGTTCAAATAAGGACCCTTTTTACCAACCTAGCACTTTCCGCAAGACAGGGGAATAGAATGAACCACAGAAACGTGACAGTCCTCACACGATATGACATGTCTTATGTCGCAGTCTCCAGCATCTTGCGCACCATTCATCAAGCTGCATATTCTTCCGAGGTTTCGTGGTACGGTGCAAATGAGGGGAACACCGCCCTTCTGTGCCACTTTGTTGAGACGGTGCCAGAAGTGGTGCAGGTATGGGCACCGGTACAGGTCGCAACTGACTTCGTTGCTCTCGGCACCCGGTTAGCCGACTGCGAAGTGCCGGGTTCCCTGATTGCCTGATAGTGTCAGTTGCCGAAAACCTCATTAATGAGGTTAAAAGTGCACGGACTGTGCAGAGAGCAACGAAGTGCAGGAAACCCCAGTGCAGCAACCCTGAGCGCAGAAATCCCTAGAAAAAAACTTTCTTTCTTTCTTTCTTTCTTTCTTTCTTTCTTTCTTTCTTTCTTTCTTTCTTTCTTTCTTTCTTTCTTTCTTTCTTTCTTTCTTTCTTTCTTTCTTTCTTTCTTTCTTTCTTTCTTTCTTTTATTGCCGTTCGCATAATCACTTTCTGCAGCGTGAGCTGATGGCAGGAGTGTGGGTAGTAGGGTCAGGCCAAGAGTGTTTACAGCCTGTGTTTACAGAGTGTGTTTTTTCAGCTACGCTCTAAAAAACACTTTGTAAGACCCGCATAGATACGTGTTCAGTGGGGTGGATACCCGAAATACGTTGTAGTAGCGCTGGGGTGCTGATCGTGCACAATGTCGTGCTCATCTGTTGATAAGGAGCAGCACCATTCCAAGACCGCTCGAGCAACCGAATCACTCGATGAATGCCGCTACAGGAGAACTGATTTTTCGTAGGACCATAACTTTTGCTGAGCTACGTTGTAGACAGGTCGTCAGCCGAAGAAATTTATAGAATATCCTGATCTTTACGGCACTGTAGCATTCAGTAGCGCCCTTACCTTGATGCCTCTGCTGCTCAAGTTTTTTTGGAGCTTGCTCGGCAAGCTTCTTATGTTCGCGCCTTGTCCGGCGGCGCTGGCGTGTACACGCCGCTCAAGGCGACGCACGCCACTCTCAGCACGTGCGCTTCCTTTCTCTTCGCCGGGAGCTCACACAGTGAACACTCTTCGTTACCGCTCGGCCGCATGAACACCGCACAAGCCAAGGCAGCCGCGTGGCGGGCTCGCAACGCAGCAGCAGCTCGGGTTCGCCG
>JABSTT010003827.1:0-25417 GCA_013339685.2 Hyalomma asiaticum | reverse complement strand
GAGGCACAATATGCCAGTTGACTTGGCACCATAATGCAGCACATTCCGTGTAACATCTTGGAGGATTGCGTAAAGATATATTTATTACGAATGTTGGAGGCGATATACTCGTTTCAAATGTGCCGTTGCAGTCCCTTGCCATACGATTTATTGCAACCTCTCGTCTGCTTCCCAAATGACCGCATACACTGTTCTGATCAACGCTTTTTTAAAGCTTTGGCTGTGATTGCCGCGCCTTTTACAGCAAATTTGAGGTAACATCAACAACCTTCACAGTGCCAAACAGCTCCAATAGCAACGCGACAGCGTTGCTATTGGAGCTGTATGGCTTTCCGAACGCTATCGCGTTGCTTGTGGTGGCTACCAACGCGATAGCGTTCGGAAAGATGAAAACTCGACAACATCAACAACAAAAAGCCGCCTCAGCGTGAAAGGCGAGCATGAAAAATTCAACGATTGTGTTAACACTAACACATGCTTGGCTGAATTAAGAGAGCACTTTCTTTCCTTTCTTCTCTTCTTTTTTGTGCTGTTCCGCGGTGCGAATTGGGATTTGTACTATAGGCAACCGATGCAGAACGGGTACACGCGGACGGCACAGAATGAACCGCAATTAGTTGGGCTCGAGAATGCTGACACCAGCTTTGGAGGTTCTGGCCCTGTCGTTCCTTTCCACCACCTCGGATCCGCTGCTAAGGACGGCGCAGCGCCTTTGGCGGAGCGTAGAGGGGTTGTAAAGAGAAAAGAAGAAACAAAGAAGAGACGGCGGGGTCCCTCCGTCGAGTCAGCTTGCTCAGGGTGGACGCACAATTTCGCTAGAATCTTATAAATTGCCCCTGTCCCCTACAAACGACCCTTAGATATAAATTTGCCTAGAATTGGCAGCACTGCCGTGACGGTCATTAGGACTTCGCGTACTGTTGTAAAACATGGCACGAGGAAAAAAAATTCCTGAAAATCGGCTTCCGTGAAGTTTAACTACTACATATATATCCGCGTTAAGACATTAGTTGCCACAGCCGCCGTTGCCGGCTTGGCGCCGGAACGCCCTTTATCTGGCGGGTACATGGTAGCCAGTCGCGATGCAGCGCCAGCCGCCTACAAAGCTCTTCTTCTTGTTTTTGTAACTTGTTACCAGATTGCAGCACACCGCTTTTCTTGTTTGGTATTGTTGACATCAGGCTTCGATACAGGTCTTTAGTTCTGAAAAGAAATTTCCTCAAGAGAAAGCGTGGTGCACCCTGGCAGAACTCTCTGGCTGTAAAGACTGCGACGCCAGTGAACTCGAAGTGTCTCAGAGAAGAAAATTCTGCAGATAATTTTTTTTACAATGACGCTGAAACAGACCATCTCGAGAACGAGGATATTTGACTGGACAGAGAAGACTGAAAGCACCGACAGTGAGCCCCTTAATGCGAGTGCGAGAAGTACAAGACGATTTCACGTCCCGTCCTGCTATGCAGTGTCATGTTCGAAATCATATTCGAGCGAACGTGTAAGTTGCCCGGGCGTTGGTTAAAGTGACGAAGCGTGCAGTCGCTGCCTCAAGCCGTGCTGCTGTGTTTGCTAAATGAACTCAACCTGTACCGTCAGAAGCAAGGTTGGACCGAATGGCGTCGCTGTTGGGAAACTTTTCGAGATTCCGAAAAGCGTACGTGCGATGCGACGGACCGGAATGTTGAAAAAGACATCGACGTGCATGTGTTTTGATAAAGGAATAACTCAGCGTTCCTAAGCGTGTAAGTAAATGACCATGACGGCGCAGCATGATTTGAAACCATCGTTGTTGTTGTTGCCTCTATAATCATCGCCACATTAAACATGCCGTCCCGAGCTGCAGTTCCACGTCGTCTCTCGGTACGGCCCACTGCAGCGGCAAACACATCGGCCAGACTTGTTATGCACCTCGGAGTTCTTCCCAGCTCACGCTTTAATTTAAGTTCATGCGGTTCTTTTTTACAGCGTAGGCTGTTATGAGAGCCCAACAAGGGCCGTTTTTGGTGCCAGTAGTTGTCCGCCGCCGCCGCCGTTGGTGTCCGTAACCACTATCACGCCAATTTTAGAAAACAATAACCGGGACTGAAGAGGATTTCGAACCCAAGTCCGCCTGCGTGGCAGTCGGGCATTCTACCACTGAGCTACGCCTGTGCTTAAAAAATCACCGCTAAAACACCTAAGCAGTTATAAAGCCTGCCGAGAAATCTCATTAACAAATGCAATGTTACGCGACAAAACAGTAATACGCCCCTACGCTTCGAGGAAAGTGGATTGCAGAACGAGTGCGAGGAATCATTTGAAAGAACACAGGGGTGCATTGTTTCTAGCTCTTGCACAGTGATGCATACTTTGTAGCTCTGCACCGATTACAGAGGCATTATCAACATCATCATTATAAAATTATCTTCTTCAACTTTACCGTCATCATTATTACAAAGCGCTACCTCGTGAAGCAGTTTTGTCGTGTCGTGTCATGCGTCACCCGACAGGCGACGTGGGCAGCCCCGACAGCAACCTAACTTCTCCTCCTCCTCCTCCTCTGTAAGTTGGCACATACCCAAAGCAGGGAATTGGCCACTACTGTTTCTGCTTAAAGAGTACTTTTGTATGTGTGGTTTCGCGAAGCACAAATGATGAAAATTAAGGTAAAATTCTTTTCGTTTCAATTAGAAATTTCGTAACTGCTAAACGAACTTGATGACTTGGCTCTTCGATATACCTGATGGCCCGATCACTTGGCCAGATCCCCAAGCAAACGCTTGGGGATGGCCACTCAGAAGGCCACTCAACAATGGCCACTCAAAACGTCGCTCCTTCAGCTTACGCTGTCACTCTCCTGCGATTCCGCGCAGGCCTGGTGTTTTTTTCTTTAATACAGCACAGGACATCGCGAAACATCGTTGCTGCACGATTTCGAAGCTGGAATAAAACTTGTCACTGTGTGGCTCAAGCATATAGCACTTTTTTGTGATTTGGGAATGTATATTGGTGTGGCATACATTTATGTGCAGCTAGTGATTTCATCCGCGGAAAGCGGTATAGGTCGTAAGTCCGCGCGTTCGGTTTTCCTGCATGCCAACAGACGCCCTACAGACAGGTCGACCCTCCTCCGGACCGCTATCTGGGATCGCCCAGCGCGCCCCCCCATAGTCTGTGGCCATTGCGAATAAGGCCGTTCGCCCTATTCTCTGCTGCCATCGGGTGTATTTGCAGTTAGCCCATTTCTCTTTTGCAGTTAGTCCATTTCCCGCATATTATTCCACCTGATGTTAGGCGTCTGAGTTTCGTCACATGAATTATGAAAGGTAAATGCCGGATTCATACCATAAGGCGCTCCGCAGACAATCTCAGTTGGTCAATCCTGCCTTCACTAAATGTGAAAGTGTGATTTCAGTTGCGGTTCAAGAACTTCCTTATATTAAGCTGCATTACTCATGCCAGCAATTCCTATAAAAATGCATTTGCTTTGATCACCGTTCTATTCTGTTTGTTAGGGAATTGTCTTTCTTCCTGAAACCTGCTCATGTGCATTCCTATGCTTGCTGGTATCAGCCTACAGCATAAGTGGCATTTATGGCTGGGATACGGTTGTCCCTGAGAAACAATTAAAGCATGCGCTGTAGCTACCCAGTAACGGAAAGCTGTTAATTATAGAAGATATGTTACAGACGTTAGTGCACAACAGTTCCTTGATGACGCAAATAACAATACGAGCAAATGCTCACCTTCTGAAACTGGGGCGTCATGTTCTCACCAGCCATGACATTGACGTGGATCAGATTCAAGCTGAGGTTTAAATGACGGGCCACCATGCGCACCGCCCTGCATGGCGGACTCGCGTCCATGTGGTAGAGCTCCATGGGCACCGGGTTGTTGGCGAAGCCTCTGGGGGCTCCGAGCTTGTCTTGCTTCAGGGGGTGCACTTTACTCTGGGACTTCTGCGACGCCAAGGCACATGAAACCGGAAGTACAAGGCGGCACGTGCGACCTTCACCTCTTGGCACAGTCCATTAAAAGCGCACGCACGAAAAACGGGCAGGACCTTGCTATCGCAAGCTTTACGTGAGATATTATTCGCTCACAGCGGGAGCACTCATGTGAGAGGAAATGCATCGAGTGTCTGGGATGACACAGCCACAAACGAGGAAAACCGTGTATACGTCATCTTTAGAAAGTCATCAAGGCACCACAAGAGAGCAGAAAGTAAGTAACGGGAGAAGGAATTCTCGGCACTCTGTCTCAGCTACATTGATTGCACCTCAAAGAAATATTTCTTTCAGAGCCAATGTTACATAAAGCCCGTGGTCTTTCAATGGTTGTTCTGTCCGTTATCTAGGAAGACATTGAGAGTATTCGAAGCACGATTGTAGAATTCTCCTCACGTATATGCACGTTCCTCTTTCTTTTCTTTCATGTAGCTTTAGTGCCCAAAGGCTTTTATTCTTCTTCTTCTTGTTATTATTTGATAGTGTTAATACAGTTGAACTTCAACCAGATAATATTGTTTCATACTCACTGTATTAACGTGTTCAAAGTGCACTCTGTGTTCCACCTCTGATTGTGCATCGGACCCTCCTTTTTCGCTGCTCTAGGTTATTAAGGTAAACATGCGCGTCACAAGATTTCTGCATTTGTGCCAGGCTAAGCAGAAAAATAGTGCCGATAACTCACGTGCGCCGTCGATCCGGAACAGCAGCAGCACCACATCTGACAACGCACTCGGCCTGGAACATCCGAAACGTAGCTGCTTGTTATATGGTCCGCTTTGATGTAGCTTAGAATGTAGAATGTAGCTTGCCTGAATAAAAATACTGAGCCACTCCAAGTGCTGAAGGTGGACGACCAGCGAAGGTGTCGTACAACCTGTGCGGACAGTCCAATGCGCCTTAGCCTTGAACGATTCAGGAGTGCACGAAACCAAATAACTGACCGCAGAACATACAAGGGCACTGCGCTTTTGGCTCAATTAGGCTCCTTTCGGTCACTTTAAGTATTTACTTGATTCACTTATTTCCCATTTGGTTAAACTGAATGCATCTTTAGTCGATACAATTCACCTTGCCACTGTAATATTAAGTTAGCTTACTGTATTCGCACTACATTTTGGGTATGAGCCACTGCTCCACACGCTACATAGCCGGCTGGATCGCACACGAGAAGTGAATGCGTTCTTATATGTATACGCGCATTCACAACTGTATAGGTGCCACCGCCGTATTATGGCGAGGGCACTACCTTTGCGACTGCAATCTTACTGGGAAACGCACGTGGACGCATACTGCAGGCGATGTCTATGCATACGCACTGCCTGACAGAGGGTTGACCGTCTGTTATTGACGCTCGCTCTATTGGTCGGAAGCTCGCGACAGACTGGTCCGCTGTGCACACAAAAAGAGAAAGATAGACGAAGAAGAGCGCGCAAGCACAGGTTTAGAACCCATTGTCCGCCAAATGTTTTCTAAATTCATTGTTTGATAAACTGCGATTACCTTTAACAACATCAAATCTTTTATCTTTTAGTGCCTCTCAGGATGGTACAAGCCGTAATGATGTTTCGTCAGCTTTGCATAAATTTCTCGAAGCCTCTAGAAGATTGCGCTGCTAATGCTGTCGACCACATCGTTTCCTTCCCAAGGTATCTTTGAGTAAGTTTTATTTTTTTAATTAGAACTCCTTCCTTCCTTTTTATATTTTCTTAGATTTAGCCTTGGCCTTTTAATTTTCCCGTTCTATATATCATTACCTGTAGTGTGACCAATCCCCGTCGTGTGTATGTGCTAATTATAGACTACAACAACGACGACAACAACGACCTATTGCCAGAGGCTCGAAAACAATGTCCCGAGCAGAATGAGCACTTCGGAGAAGATGAACTGACTTAAGAGCACCACTGCTTCGTTCCCGGGACGGCCAGTACTCACTGACGCTGTATTATAGTGTCTCTATCGCATTACACGCTTGTGTACAGGGGCATGTTTGAGTGCTGCTGAACGGCGGCCTCGGGGTGGTTAAGGTCTTCTAACACCCATTTTCTGAGCGCTGCCTAAGAGCCCTCTACCCTTGTTTTCGGTCCTTTGTCCACCCATAAGTTTTGCACAGAGCATCGCAGAACAAACGCCCTCACCCCAAGAAAAATCACAGCGTAACATACCCAAAAAGTATTTTTGGCTGCGCCGGTGCTGGACTGATTGAGTTAGGTGTTGGTATGTATTGTTCCCTACACCCGATGTCATCGTGGCATCAATAGCGGCGCAGTGAGCGTCCCAAAAAATGTTCACGTAGGGTTTCTCTAGCCAGCTGAGAAATACAAATCCATCGCAATACTCAAGCTTTGTTCTCTCGTTTTTTTTCTTTAGTTTTATTAAGAAGAATCCGGATTCTGGACAAATCCGAAAGTTTTGCTAGCCGCCGTTGTGCACTTAGCGGATATTTTTTCTTCAAGAGAAGATATTCTTCGTAAATGGACAAGGATTCAACCATGAGGCTCAGTAAAAAATCTTCGATTAACTGCTGTGCTCGCGGATGCTATATGTCACTGCAGCATTATGACATTGTCTTGGCGCTCTACGGCTATCGTATCTTCTCAGTCATTAACGATACCACTACTGCTACTTCTATTACTATTTCTACAACTAATAATAATAATAATAATAATAATAATAATAATAATACTCTGCTGCATCAAGCGCCACATGCGTGAGATTAATATCGGTTGTTATAGCCTTCCGAAAGCTACTGTAGCTCGATTCCTACCCTATGCCGACTGCTCCTGGAAAGCCAGAGGCAAACAAAGGGTGGCGGTTTGGAGCTGGCTGCAGTAGTATAAGAGCAGCATCGTTGACTTAATATTCTTGCGAAGTTTTAGGATGGTCGCAGGTGGCACGAGAAAGCAGCGAGCGTTTGCGGCGCCGTCTCCTTCCACAGCAGCTTTCACCAAGGCTGCCATCGCACGCAACGATAGACTTCGCTTGGCCCTTTCGTGGCAGATTACGCTTTCAGCACAGATAACGCCAACAGTGCGATGCAACGTGCAGTCTGGTAGCCTTGCAAACAAGGGCGCATTTTCTCCATAGACAACGTCTTTTCCTACAGGGGACAATATCAACGCGAGTTCCAGTTCCATTAAATTTAATACGATTAGCTACTTGTATGTTGCAAAGGAGCGGAAAGACACACTCCAAGTCGTAGCTCGCATCACCTTCATGCACATATTGTTACATAGATTTAGAGCTTTTGTTAGGAAAATACGCACCTGAAGGGAGTGAAACGTGAAGAGAGCACGTTGAAATAGCGCAATACTTACTTAAGGAGAGGACTTTTCAAAACAGGTAAGTCTTCAGCGTGAGTGACGACGCCAATGAGACCTTCGGTGCGCGTCCCCAAAGAAAGTCGCTGTGAAATCGGCCGGCCACACGACAGTGGGATACGTACAGAATGTACCTCTGTATTTCGGTCACAAGAACACCGTCGCTGAAGGAGGTCGCCGCTACTTCTTTTTTTTTTTTTTTTGAGAGAACCGTATCTCCGTCTAAGATTCGTGACAGCCTTGAGTGTATCGGTTGCGTTTGATCGATATACCTGGCTTGTTCGTCCCTTGTAACTGGAAAACCTCCACTGTCGATCGACAGCACAATCACGTCCCTGATTGGTTCTTCCCGACTCCCACTCGTACACGCGTCGCTATCTAACGACCTCGTGCTCCGTGTTCTCTTTAATTGCTTTCAGCCGTGGTCTCTCGTATAGAGTTATAGACTAACTGTACGGAAACAAGTGCCGCGTCTTCTATAGGACGTTGAGACCTGGTAAAGCATAAACACAGTCAGTTGATGATGGTATCCTCAATGGAAGCGCAGCTTATCTCCGCGTCTTTTGGAAAGAAAACTGTGCCAATAATGTCGAATTTGCAGAACGTGATCGTGAGAGCCGGGGTGTACGGCTCATCTGCGCACAATGTCAGTGCTACGGTAACATTGAGTGGCGCTCAATTAATTTTGGCATTGAAAACAATTACTGGGAAAAAACTGCATACGGGGCGACGCGCAGCTATGCCTTTTTTTGTATGTACCAGAGTATTGATGAAAGCGGACACTTAATGTTTATTTTCACACAGCCGCAGTATACTTCTAGGGGAGGCAGAGGTCGCATTGTTATTGAATAGGCTATTCAAATGCCTGCAACATTTTTGTGCATACCCTTCGAAGCAAAAATGATTGACCACATCGCTAAGAAACCCTTAGGTGAAATTCACGCGGTGAAGAATCACATAGATGATCGGAGAGAGAAACATTTCGGAAATCTCTTGAAGCTGAAGTGTTTATCTGAACAAACATCTTCGTATCCACATGTCACAAAGCCGCAGCTGCTGAAAAAGGTACTCTGCCGGTCAGGAACGATGCCGCCACTCGGCATCATTCGAACTGAAACTGCATCGCAAAGGAAAACTCTGACTAGGTCAAGATGCAGGCAGGCTACGCGAAACCGCGCTCAACGTGGGCCTCGTAGCTCGACGTTTAAAAAACGGCCAGCTACGCACTGCTGCGAAGAATGGGCATACAACGCAGGTGGTGGCGTTACCCCCCCCCCCATTTCCTTCCTCCACACACCTACACCCCTTTCCCACTCCTTGCTACGCTCAACTGCTCGCGACTGTGATAAGCTCAACCCACCGCGATCCTCATTTCTCTTCTCCTCACCCTCATGTCACTCTTACTCGGTCTAACCACCCTTTCCCTTCTATAAGCTCACCGTCACTTTCCTTTGCTACACTGTGTTAGGCAAATAGGATGGACTTGCAGGCTAGTTAGTCGAGCATCGTTGAAGAACAAACGGCGTGAACACAGGGACGACGATGACGAAAGGCATGGATGGACGAATCGATGGATGCTATGAGCGTCTCCTTTCTGACGGGGCGGTGACATGCGCGCCACCAGGCTCGTAAGAAGATTTAAAAACTTTTCTTTTTTTTCTCTCTCTCTCTTTAAATTTTCATCATGCCTTTTAAATCTACTTCAATCAAATCCACCATACTATAGCAAAAACGGAAATTCATAGCCCAGTTCCCTGCCCCTTATGGCAGAAAGTCCATATTTTTCCCTATAATTATTTTGTCCGTTCTCTCTAGTTTTCTGCCGCCAGTATTCTAACCCTCTCTTACTTATTTCAATCGCGGCTATGTTCAGCTTCCCGTTGTTCGCCCTAAAACCCAAGGCTTCATGTATGGTGGTGCCCAAACGTACACCTGGGTGGATATTTCCTGCATTCAATCACATGCTCCGTCGTTTCCCTATCTTCCTCACAGCATTTGCATTTTTCTTCTTCTTTACTGAATTTCGCTTTATAAAAAAATTGGCAGATCCTACGTGCAGTGGGAATCAAGGAAATGCGAAGCACGCATCAGGAACGTAAAATTGATTTGCATTCTTGTCTCGCTATACCGATTTTGGTACATATGAAGCTAACGAAACGGCCGCAAGAGCACCATGACTGTGGTATGTAAAGCATGCTGCTCATACACGCATGTCATGATTCTAACATTATGACCTGTAATTTACGTTCGTCATGCAGTCGTGTTGTGCCAAAAAAATTTTGGTATACATCCCGTTAACGAAACGCGTGCCATATAAATCATGCCGCTCATGATATGCATGTCACGATTTTCATGTTATGACCTGCCATTTGTGATCGTCATGCAGTCTTGTTGTGCCATACCAATTTTCGTATGCATCCCAATAGCCCATACATCCCATTAACGTATAAGTATACATCCCATTGACGAAACGGCCAGGAGAGCACCAAGACCGTCGCATGTAAATCATGTCACTCATGATTGTCGTGTTATGACCTGTCATTTATGTTCGTGATGCAGTCATGTTATGGCATGCCAATTTGCGTATACATCCCATTAACGAGACGACCAGAGAGCACCGAGACTGCGACATGTAAATCATGCCGCTCATGACACGCATGTCATGATTTTCCTGTTATGACCTGCCATATATGTTCTTCAGGCAGTCATGTTGTTCCATACCAATTTTCGCATACATCCCATTAACGAAACGGCCAGGAGAGCCCTAAGACCGTGGCATGTAATCATGCTGCTCATGACATGCATATCATGATTTTCATGTTATGACCTGTCATTTACGTTCCTCATGTAGTCATGATGTGGCATACCAATTTACGTAAACATCCGATTAGCGAAACGGCCAGGAGAGCTCAAAATCGTAGGCGGCTAGATAGATAGATAGATAGATAGATAGATAGATAGATAGATAGATAGATAGATAGATAGATAGATAGATAGGCTCAATGTCGCCGAAGTTCGCTAAGAAATGCTTCGCATTTAAAAAATCCACACATATCCACGGAGTGAATGATGATGAGTGGGCGTAGCTCCGAATGTTCATCGGTAAAAGCCGTGAATCTCGCATGAATCTTGCCCAGTACATCATCAAAGACGTGACAAACACTGTGTGCCGCCATCTAGCGCTCTCCTATCACACTAGAGCACGCAGCGAGCGCCTCCGCGCCATCTATTGATCAATTCACGTACTAGCTAAGCAGCACCGCAGCGCTCGGACGGACGGACGGACAGACAGACAGAATCCCATGCTACGCTTTCCCATACATCTGAATGAAGCGAGCACCGCGGCGCCATCACGCCATCTAGTGAGCACTCATAAAACTACAGGTGGCTACATACTATGTACGGCTACATACTATCCCACACCCGATGGAACGACCCACACCCGATGGAGCTTCGCCCCTAAAGCAGAACGCGAGGGCTTGCGCCACGCGCCGCTTTCACCGGACGAAATCGGCAGCGGCACTGAAATGTGTGCCATACTAATATAGTCACTCAAATCACGGAAAGGGCCAAATTCTCAGTACCTCTTTATTTGCGTCGGTGTACGGAGTTTAATTGCAGCTCCGCGATCGTGCAACAACCGATGCTTCGGAGTCTCTTGTGCGCGCTACAAGAAAACCACATGAACTAAAATTAAAGCATGGAACCGGACGGCACTCGCAGGTGCGTAACAATTCTGGCCAACGTCTTCGCCGCAGTAGTGGGCCGTACCCAGCGGCGTCGTGCATTGCTGTGCGGAGCCGCGTGTTGAATTTCACGATGGTTATTGAGGGAAGAACAAAGACGGTTTCAAAATGTATTGCGCCGCCATCACGCATTTACGTTCGCGTTCAGGAACTCTGATTTATTCAGTTACCAAAGCGCAAGTACGTCACGGTGTCGTTCAACCCTTAGGTCAGTTGCATGCGCACGCACGCACGCACGCACGCTGTCCGAAAGAATAAAGCCGTTCCGACCAACGTTGGTCCTGACGGCACAGGTAAAGTTCATTTAGCAAGCGCGGTAGCGCGGTTTGAGGACATGACTGCACCGTATTGTAGGAAACTCTATGAAGTGCACGATTCATCATTTTAAGTAGCACCCGGGCAACGAATACCAAATTCTCCTAAATGGACCTCGAACTTGAGAATGCTTGACAGTTGGGGACCTGTAACCCTATCTTGGAGCTATCGCACACAAAAGAAGCGCCTCAATTTCGGTGCTTTTACATTCCTCGATGTCCAGTGAAAAATCTGCGCCCTCTAGACGGTAGATTCGAGCATTATTGACAGAAATAATCTACATGATTTTCTCCTCTGACATATGTCTGACATATGTCTGACATATGTCTGACAATACATTGGAGTGTCATGGCAAATAAGACTGTGGGAATATCAAATGTAAAATTTGAGAAACCATTAAGAAGTTCACCAAGAGAGGTTGTGACCCATAAAACCAAGACAGGTGGTCTCCATAAACGAAAACCAGAAAATACATCAAAACTGAGAAATGCATCGTATAGAAGAGCTGCATCAGTTTTTATGTATAAACAGAATTCAAGCAGGAAAGAACAGCAACAAACTATAGAAAGTGCGGGGCACGGCATTAATACGTAAATGTAAGCAGCACAAGCTTAATAAAAACTTAGAAAAGCCTAAAAGAGTGGCTCGACGTGTCAGTTAACTAGCTAGTAAACTTGTCGTCCCAGGAAAGTGATTTCCTTGTTGTGAAGTGTATTAGCAGGCTTGCTAATGCAATTGTCACTGCTCTTAAAAATATAAGCTTATTTCCCTTTCAGTTCTATCTTCTAGCATGCCTTCGTTAGTAGTGTGCGATAAGGAAATCGCCCTGGAAGGACAAGTATAAACATCTAGTTCATTCACACAGTGGCTTCCTCAAAAGTCCAAGTCACTGAGTGACTGAACTATGGCTTAACTTTCTTATCGCTTTTATTGCTTACACTGATGTTCTTTTCATTCAGCACCTCACTGTTTAATTATTGTTTTTGCAGTGTTTTATAGTTGAATGTTGTTTACACATATGTGATTATGTGTACCTGTCTGACAGAACAATAATATAAAAATAGTTGTTCTGTCACACAGTGACTTCCTCAAAGGACCAAGTCACTGAGTGAATGAACTATGGCTTAATTTTCTTATTGATTCATCCCCACCACGCGACAAACCCTACTGCTGGTAGTGTTTGTGGCATAGTAGGAATGAATGACATGCATGCATTTACTTGCTCACACTAATGGTATCGCTGCCTTGTGGATACAGGTTTCTCAGAATTACTTAAATTTCATAGATGTGAGTGCCGAAAGAACGGGCATGGATCTGTGCTATTACAAAGCCATTAATAGCACTTAGATATCTTTGTGTCGTGCTTCTAGTTTAAAACATTAGGCTTGCATTGGGTTATTAAATTTTTCACAGCCATTTTGGTTTTCTTTATTTCCAGATGTGTATCGGTGCAGTATATGGGACAGTGTTATTGCAACACTTTGTGCCTTTCTAAACATGTTGCTTTGCACATAAATATAAGCCATTTTCAAGTGAAGTGCCCATTTCAAGACTGCCTAAAGACTTTCAGGGAAATTGGCACGATATACAGTCACTTTTGCCGTGAACACAGAGAAATTAGAAGAGCGGAGCAAGATAAGGATACTGGAGAAACTATTCAATCACTCAGCATCACTTGCAATGTTGACAGCTGCCTCCATATTTGTAAAGAATACAAGTCGCTTGTTGCACATGTGAAGGTTCATAGTCTGCAAGGAACAGTGGTCAGGTGCCCATTTCAAGTTTGCAGTAAAGTGTACAAAAAAGGCATCATTTTCTTTACATCTTTCTCGATGTCACACAAAAAGCACATACGTGGTTTCAGACATGGCCTTGGAAGTGTAACCAACAAACGCAAACAGTCACTGACGATGCCCAGTCTACCGAAAATGCAGTGATGATACCACAGTGCCAGTGAGCTTCGCCAAGCTACCATTCAAGGAGTGCACAATAACCATGTCAGGAATTCTGGTGCCAAGTTGTACCTGCGACTGCTGTCAGACCATCATGTCCCATCGTCTACAATTCAAGTAATTGCTGAGCCAGTCCATGACATTCAGAGTACCAATGTTACAGCTATGGCTTCCCATGTCAAGAACACAAAGAAATTGACATTAGTACAGGAAACATAGCTGAAATTAATAGTCTGTTAAGTGCTCATTTTATTATACCATTGCGTAGTGCTCCAAATGGAGTGTTTCGTTCCGAACACAGCAGGACTGCGTACTTCAAGGAAGAGTTCGTGTATGTGGAACCCATAGAAATATTCTTGGGCAAGAAAAGAAGGAATATTGATGCTACCTTTCATTATGTGCCTATAGTAAGTACGCTTGAAGCAATGGTGGAAAGTGGGAATGTAGTTATGCAGCATGAACAGCAGTTACAGGAGACTGGTGTGCTTGAAAGACTTCACAGATAGACGTTTTCAGATCTATTGAGCTTAACCATGACCATCCTGAGGCACTGAAGGTGATATTGCATCAAGGTGCTTTTGAGGTTGTAAACCCGCTATGCTCTGCAAAAAAGAAACACAAGCTTTTGACTGTTTATTTAATGCTTGCTAACGGTTCTTCATGGAAGAAATTCTCAGTGGAATCCGTCGAGCTTTACTTGCTTTGCAAAGAAAACGATTTCATATACTTCGGGCAAGACAAGCTGTTTGCACGTTTGCTCCATGATTTGAAGCAACTTGAAGCAAGAACATATATTACATCAAAAGGGACGCGGTTAATTGGTACAATGACTGACATCCTAGGGGATAACCTTGAAAGCCATGAAATTGGTGGTTGTGTAGAAAACTTCAGTTCGGTAACGCATATCTGCAGATTTTGCAGAAAGATCAACTCTCTTCTCTCCGAAGGCACTGTCAGGTGTGTCAGAAATGCATACGCCAGCCAGATACAGTACTGTTGTACAACTTTTAGAGAATGGTTCAAATGTAGAACAAGGGGTGAAATTTGACTCATTGTTTAATCAACTAAAATATTTTCATGTAAGCGCTCCTGATCTGCCACCATGTTCGGTCCATGATTTGTTTGAAAGCGTCGTGTCCTATGACCTGTCTTTGCACATTCGGCATTTTGTGACAGTTCTGAATTCGATTTGTCTTAAAAATCTAAATCAACAGATATCCTGCTTTCCATTTAGGCACAGTGATTTGGGTGATCGTCCTTGTGAAATTCACCTCAACAGAACTCTAGGAGGTCACGCTGTTCAGAACTAGAATATGATGCACTTTCTCCATTTGTTTTTACTTGGGTCACTAGCATGTATCGAAAATGAAGTCTGGCAGCAAGTTTTGTTGCTTTCAGAAATACTCCAGCTTGTCACTGCTCATGCTATAATAGTCCCGACAGTGATGAGGCTTCCAAATGTAATCGAAGATTACATGGAAAGTAGAGCAGCCCTGTTTCCTGAAGTCGCTATGAAGCCCAAACACCATTACATGCTTCACTATCCGTACTTGATTAAGTTTTGTTGCTTTCAGAAATACTCCAGCTTGTCACTGTCCATGCTATAACAGTCCCGATGGTGATGAGGCTTCAATATGTAATGGAAGATTACAAGGCAAGTAGAGTAGCCCTGTTTCCTGAAGTCACCATGAAGCCCAAACGCCCCTACTTGTTCACTATCCATGCTTGATTACCCAGTTTGGTCACTTGGTGAGATTGTGGACGCTCCGGTGTGAGCGCAAGCATGGCTATTTCAGAAAATGTGCAAAGAATTCCCGGAATTTCAAAAACCTCACGAAAACACTTGCCGAGCACCACCAACTTTATCAGGCACAAAAAAACACTTGCAATGTAGCTGACTGCCTGAAAAATGCTTCAAGCTTCTCATATGAGCTTTGCAATGCAGAAGTACAAAAGTAAGTGTGTGCAGTGGTATCGGATGTGAGGAATCTTTCGTCAACCACCCAGGCTACTATTCATGGGCTGTTTTACAAGCAGGAAATGCTTGTTGTGATCAGCAGAACTAATGGTAGTCTGGTTTTCGGTGAGATACCGCTCATTCTTTTCACCACAGAGGGCTACTTTCTGCTTTTAAAGATCACAACAGAATACAAGGCTGGCATGCAGTACTTTAATATTATAGTGTTACGCCACAAGCATTCGTCATTGCTACCAGTTGGCCTACTCCAGCCTATAGACATTCTATCTGTCCCATTCAACCGCGTCGGACTCGATCTCATTGGGCCATTTCCACCGTCACAAACAGGGCACAAGTGGATTGCCGTAGCCACCGACTACACGACATGGTATGCTATAACGCGGGCGCTACCTACAAGTTGTGCCACCGACGTCGCCGACTTCCTGTTTCACGACGTTATCCTGCACCACGGCGCACCGCGCCAGCTGCTGACCGACCGTGGTCGTGCCTTTCCTTCAACAGTCAGCTGACCACTGCTTACCATCCGCAAACGAATGGGCTAACGGAGCGCCTAAATCGCACCCTTAACAACAGTGCTATCCATGTATGTTTCCGCAGATCACCGAGACTGGCATAACACTTTACCCTACGTGACATTCGCCTACAACTCGTCCCGACATGGCACGCTGGCTTCTCCCCCTTCTATCTCTTGTTTGGCGGTCATCCAATCCTACCCTGTGAGACTATTGCCATCACCGCTCAACACAACCTCGGAGTATGCTCGCGACGTCGCTACTCGCGCTCACACGGCTCGCCGTATCGCACGGGATCGTCTTTTTCGCAGCAGTCCCAGAAAGCCCGCTACGATACCCGCCACAGAGAAGTTCACTACTCTCCCGGCTCTTTGGTCGTTCTGTAGACGCCTTCATGCCAAGTCGGGTTGTCATCGAAGCTCCTTTCTCGCTATTCCGGGCCATACAAACTTCTCCGCCAACTCACCGAAGTAACATATCAGATCGCGCCGTTGGAGAGTACCTCATCCTCTTCCGTAGCGGGCAGTGACATCGTTCACGTTTCCCGCCTTAAGCCGTACTTCTCTCGCCAAGACACCGCTGTACCTTAAGCACCGGGACGGCGCTCCGCCTGCCGGGGGTTGTATGTTACGAAGCATTCCTGCTCGGCGAAAGGGCGCAATCCTTCACGTGACAGTGTGCGCAGGAAAGTGACGAAGAAGACGATCTGGAACCGCTCGTGCTGCCGATGTTGTT
Organism: Hyalomma asiaticum; assembly: GCA_013339685.2. Classification (NCBI taxonomy): domain Eukaryota; kingdom Metazoa; phylum Arthropoda; class Arachnida; order Ixodida; family Ixodidae; genus Hyalomma; species Hyalomma asiaticum. Next base: position 8,876 of record JABSTT010003827.1, on the reverse strand, counting down.
GCTGTGCTGGTCTTCCATCTTGGCTCCAACGGCTGCTCCCTGTATCATCATCATCGGCCTGTCTACGCCCACTGCAGGGCAAAGGCCTCTCCCATGGATCTCCAATTATCCCTGTCCTGTATTAACTGGGCCCAATTTATCCCCGCAAACTTCCTGATCTCATCTGCCCACCTAACTTTCTGCCGCCCCCTGCTACGCTTGCCTTCTCTAGCAATCCACTCGGTTACCCTTAATGACCAACGGTTGTCTTGTCTTCGCATTACATGGCCCGCCCAGGCCCATTTCTTCTTCTTGATTTCTATTATTATATCCCTAACACACGTTTGTTCCCTAACCCACACGGCTCTCTTCTTGCCCCTTAAGGTTACACCTACCATTTTCCGTTCCATAGCTCGCTGCGTCGTCCTCAATTTAAGCTGAACCCTCTTAGTTAGCCTCCAAGTTTCTGCGCCGTAGGTGAGTACCGGTAAGATGCAGCTGTTATACACTTTCCTCTTCAGAGACAATGGTAAGCTACCATTCATTATCTGAGAATGCTTGCCGAATGCACTCCACCCCATACTAATCTTCCTAATCACCTGAGCCTCATGATTCGGATCGGGGGTCACTACCTGGCCTAAGTAGACATATTCACTTACTAGTTCCAGTGCCTCGCCAGCTATCTGTAATCGCTGTACTCACCCAAGGCTATTGAACATTACTTTAGTTTTGTGCATATTAATTTTCAGGCCCACTGTTATACTTTGCGTATTAAGGTCAGTAATCATGCTCCCTGTATACAGGGTGTGTTTTTTGTAGTTACAACATACTATTAAAATTAGAAAAACATAAATCACGGGAATGTCTTGTGTACAATTCGAGTATACGGATTGGCGGCCTCTACATACAGAACAATTTCCGCACTTGTATGCATAATTAGCGAACTTACGCTAATTAACTTTTTGTAATTATCAGTAATTGGTGGCTACACCAAATGAGTACTTTGGAGCCCGTCGTCGACACTACCGATCTCAACGATCAAATTTTGAATAGCGGAGTGCATGTCAGAGCTACGCGAACAATTAGTTCCCCATAGCTGGCTCCTTGAAACAGAAAATAGACGGAAAAAGAGCGTCTGTGACGTCGATGCCGCCGCCCCCTCGGCTTTCGTCACTCGCCACTCGCCACTCGCCCGTGGTCACCGCCGCTCCGGCTGCTTCGGCCGCGCAAGTAGCTTGCGTTATCTCCTTGTTATCTGCGGCGTCGGGTGCCGCGGGCGACTGACGAAATCCGGGGAGGCGGCGACATCGACGTCACAGACGTCCTTTTTCCGTCCACTATCGCTTTCACGGAGCCTGCCACGGGGAACTAATTGTTCGCGTAGCTCCGACATGCACTCCGCTATTCAAATTTGGTAATCGAGAAAGGTAGTGTCGAGCACGGGCTCCAGGGTACTCATTTTCTGTAGCCACCAATTAATGGTAAGTAAAAGTTAATTCGCGTAATTTCGCTAATTACGGAAACATGTGCGGAAATTGTTCTGTATCTAGAGGCCGCCAATCCGTATACTCGAATGGTACACAAGACATTCCCGCGATTTATGTTCTTCTAATTTTAAATATGTATTGCAACTAAAAAAGAAACACCCTGTATACATTATCTCTAAATACATTTCTTTACCGCTCTTGCTGGTGCGCACCTGGTTCCTGTACGTGGAAATAGGAATTGACGGCAGTTATAAGTGCACGGATCAGCAGTTGCTGGATAAAAAAACACCATTGGTGCCGTACAACGTTTGCCACAGCAGCTATCCTGTTGTTCTTTTGAAACATGCTATAGTGGATTTTGCCTGAGTCCATGTTTCAGAAGCAAGAAATGGACTTCGAAAAGTTAGTTTGGACATGGGTGCCTCACCTAGAAGAAACTGTGACCTTTACAGCAAGGAAATTACGCTGTTGTGTCAGAACACTTGAGCACTTGAAGTACGTGGTAGAGAAGGACCTCATGTTTTTAAGTTCTATTAGTAGAAAAATTCTACTCGACAAATTTAGATCGTTCTTCCCCTACCCCAGTAGGGCCTATTTCATCACGATATCAAAATGCCTTGAATGCATTCTCAGTAACTTTTACTGTTCTTTCGGATTCCTTTCGCCTGCAGATTTAATGGCGTGCAAAGAGGGAAGCAGGCCTGAAAACCGCGACCTCAATGAGATGGTACGGTTGCTAAGCAGCAAGTTGCTTGCTTCGAATGTAAAGCCAGGGCACACGTTGCTTAGAGCCATTGCGGGAGAAATAGTAAATCAGTACCCAGAACTGTTGTCAGCACATGTGTGGAAACACTGCTGTGGAAACTTGAGAACGGCATTACCAATAAGAAAAGAGAATGTGCAGAATTCAAAGAGACAGAGATTGGATGACAATGAAGATGATGCAAGCATCAAAAGACGAAGCATGCGCTGGTACTCCAACGCTTGTGTCGCCTGGCAGCCAGCAATCCTAGACGGCGAAACTGATGAGGCACAGGGAGAAAAAAGGTCAACCGCAAAGGAGTACCGCCTGGAGTCGCCAAATGGAGCCCGGGTGGCACATTTCATGAGCAAGACATATGCATCTCAGCAAAGCTGTATTAATACATCAGCTGGCATCATGGTGGTTAAACGCAACTGGCCATTTCTGTTTGTGCCACACCACATGTATGATCATGTGAATACAATGCTTCGATTTAATGTTTTACAAGCATTCGACAAATGCTTGGCGACTGTTGGGCGGCAGCTATTCAGGTATGCCCATACCCAAGTAAAAAATCAACGCATCAAACATTATCAACAATTGAAATTGCCAAGATCAAAACAAAATCTGCGTCATGTGAATTTGAGGCGGCTCCTCTCCTGCTTCTTGCCTTGTTCATTGAAGATGGTGACTTCTGCAAAGTAACGGAGGTAAGGGATGTTTGTTTACCTACATAATCTGGAAAGGCGAATATAATTTGCAGCGGTGCAGCGAAGAGCTGCAAAGCTACGAAAGTGATACAACAGTACGAATTTATATTGAGCGTCCCTGGATACTCTCGACAGAGTAGTGTGAATGGGCTGCTTCCTGACATTAATGCTCCTTTTAAAGATAATTCATCCAGCAGTACTTTGAACTGCAGGCTGGTAACATTGAATGCCGAGGATGGTTATTTGCGATAAGGTGCGTGACCACAATGCAAATGATGCCCAAAAGCTGCAGTTGATGTTGCTGCGGCTTCATGAGGCCTCTGTTACGCCACCACCGCCACATTTCTGCTTCTGCCAGCAGAGTTCGGCCACCTCTGCTGGCTAGCCCTGCAAGACGTAGTGGGTGGGGCATCAGTCAATTTTAAGTCTTAAAAACAGCACTGCTACTTGCATTATCAGAAACAAACCTTGGGTATAAAAGTTTGAGGTGTGTGCGCTTCAAGAAAATGTCAGTTTTTCGCAATCCTAAACCGGTTCTGCTTTAAGGGCAGGAGTAATTTTGCTTTGCTGGTTTTATAGTGGTAGAGTTATTCAATCTATGCTCTTATTTATTCAAGGAGTCCACCTGTGATGCGACTTGGAAGACATGCCGAACTGCTCCTTCATATTTGCTAAAGGTATGCCGTTCTATTCTTTCAAACATAAGCAAACTCCTCACTCTAATTTCGAACATACGGGTGGTGGTTACCTGACAGCCAGATCGTTTACGGTCTGCATCAACAGTGTTGCGGTGATGAAAGCGTCCAGCCCAACGGACGTATTCAAAATGGCTGTCTTCTCGTATTTCACTTTTAACATTGCATACCCCAAGGAGACGAGTCTGACCCTGGAGTTTATCCAAAGGTGGGAATCGATACATCTGTTCAGCTGCATATATGCACTTGCTCAGACTACCTGAGCCAGCAGGGGTTTTTTTTGTTATTTTTTTGGGGGGGGAGGGGGATATTTGTTAGTGTGTATTAGCCACGTAAATGCCTTTAGGACGTAGAACTTCGTAAGTTTCAGGGAAAGCGAAAGTGTGCGAACGAAATTTATTGTTGAAATAAATCCATAATGTTTCCGATGAAAGTGTAGCTGCCACTTGCTAGAGAGCTAACTTGTTGACTATAGTCGTACAGCTTCACAAAAGGCATCATTTGCTGTATCTCTCCCAGTGGTTGGACCTCTTTTGTAACACACACGCTTTTCAGGAGAGTTGGATATAAAGGACGAAATATCCTTAATTTTTGGTCAACAGTATTGCTTGTAGCAGATACTTTAACTATAAATGCAGTGCTGTTGGCTGCTACCTACAGTCAACTCATCATGGAAGCCAAGGCAAATGATAGCCAAATGACGTGAGGAGATTTGGAGTAGAAAACATTAACCATGCTCTGAGCGACGCAGTCCTCCAAGGAAATCACTTAACGTTAAGGTAACTGGTACCCTCTGCAAAAGGCTGTAGTCATCTTTTGTGGTCAGTTTAGTTGTATTGAGCCCATATAGAAGTGTGGATTGATCAAAAAAATTAAAACATTGCAGCCTTTTTACAGATGACAAATTGTTTGACAATAAGCAAAGTATTACGTGCAGGATTAAGATATTTGTGCAAAGAGCATGAGTGGATGTATGCTTTAACATGGGCTGACCAGCGCCATGGCAACCGAATGGTAGGTCATGGTACGACATTAACTTTCGCACTCGATGCTTGCACAGCACAGACACTACCTTTTTTTTCGAACTGAAATGCAAGCACAGGTGCACCGATGTGCGTAGCGTAAGCGTCATTTGTTGAAGTATTCCTACGAGATCAGGCATAGGTTGGACAAAAGGGTGTCGAGTGATGGTAAAGCATGTGTAGTGCATTGTTTATTACGTTGCCATGATAGTGCTCAACGTACCTTAGAAGCACAATTGTTGTTACACAAACACCATCATCCCATCTGTTGGTGTGACATGTTTACTTATACCCCTGTCACACTAGACGTTTTAACGTCATTCGATTCAAATGACCTTCGGTGCAACGAATGTCATTTTATTTATTTATTTATTACAATACCCACAGCGCCTTTCGGCATTACAGTGGGGGGAGGTCAATTCAATGAAAGTCAACCAAAAGCAGGTAACAGATGTGCAGCGACAAGAAGCCAAATGCACAACAACAAAAAACAAAAAAAAAGAAACATACTACGAAAAGCACACAAGCAAATACATTACAGGGGGTCGCGAGGGTTATTTACAACAGGAATTTATGCAAAGCGGAAGCAAATACATCAGGGGAAATAATAGTGGCAATGTCATGAGGCAGTTTGTTCCATTCGCGAATGTCATTCGACCCGTGGTTGTGCTACACACGAAGAAGTAATGTCATTGGTTTACGATATCAGTAACAATAGTTCCAAAAGAACTGGACATAAAAGCTGCAGAGCGTAAACGCAGAGTGGCTGAAAAGTCGTCCTATTTCATTTAAAATAAACGCAGGGCTTTGTTTCACTGAATTACACCAATAGAATAATTTGCAGGTGATACGGCAGCGGTCAAAGGGGGCGCTGACTTGCAGCAGGCGAACCATTCATTTACTGTTTTTATAAGCAAAGCGCGTCAGTGAGAAACACAGACATTAAATTAAAACGTTGTGTATAAGCTCAGCACTCAAGCAAACGGCGTTCGCGATTGCACCCTGTGGTAAAATAGCGAAGCCGGTCAGACGCCGCTGATGTCGAGAGTAAACACATTTTGTTACGGCCTGCCTGGCTGTTTTCTTTTTAGAATGATGAATATCGGCAAACGCGCTAAAGTAATACCATTTTCATGTGATGTTTCACAAATTAGGAATGCTCAGTTCCGCACGTTTTCGTTGTCTCTGGGGTAGAGAGTACGCATTCGGTCCCAGTCCGAATGTGAATGAGTTCTTCGAACTCATTCGATTCCAGAAGTCACTCGATTCGAATGATGTTAAATGTCGCCGTGTAGCAGCGGAATAATGTCATTCGGTGCGAATGTCATTGTGTTCGAATGACATTAAAACGTCCAGTGTGACAGGGGTATTATTATATATGCCGTGTGGAAGGAGCTGCCTAGCCTAGTGGTAACGTGCTTGCTTGGCACCTCAGGGAACCGGTTCCATGCTCCCTCCTACTGCTTGTTACGTTTCCTGTGTGCTTGTTATGGTTATACTTAAATCGCAAGCTACGACAAACGGTGTCTTTCTTATTTTTGAGTGTTAAATGATATTGCTACGAAGCGACCATAGTATCTGGGTATGGCTCATACCATCGATGAAGAAGAAGACGAAGACGGGACTGGCTGATGCGCGGACTGTCCACCATCTTGGTTGTTGCCTGGTTAAAGCCTCCCTGTAAATACATTGTAAATAGCCGTCCTCTGTGTCTTTCTCGTAACATCTTTGTGGTGGAGGTGCTGGTTGTTCCCTGTCCCCAAAACGGAGCTCCGCAACGGCCGCCTCATCACGGGTCTGACCATGTCACACGGTGAAGGCACATCCTCTTCACCACCTGGCCCTTCCGCGGTCTCCGCGTCGTCCACCTACGTAGTCCTACCTCCTGCCCGTGACCCCGGCGTCTTTTCCGGCCAGGATGGGGTTGATGTCGACAAGTGGCTCAACCTTTATGAACGCATCAGCGCCAACTACAGGTGGGATCCCACCATTATGCTGGCCAACGTGTTTTTCTACCTCGATGGCCCGCCACGGGTGTGGTTCGAGACGCACGAAGCTGACATAACCAGCTGGGAGTCGCTTAAAGAACAGATTCGCGACCTTTTCGGTGATAGCACTGGCCGGCAGACCGCGGCACGTAATCAACTTGCGACTCGTGCAGAGACATCCACCGAATCCTACGTCGCGTACATTCAAGACGTTCTCGCACTTTGCCGCTTGGTTGGCGAAAACATGCCCGAATCCGACAAGGTTTCCGATGTGCTCAAAGGCGTCGCAGACGACGCCTTTAACTTGCTCGTCTACACACATGTTGACACGATCGAAGCCATCATCAAAGAATGCCGGCGGTTTGAACAAGCCAAGAGCCGCCGTATAACGCAGAAGTTCGCCCGGCTTCCCAACACGGCCGCAACTTCATCGTGTCATGCGATTCGCCAGCCGCCTACGTATGACAACGTCACGCGCATTGTTCGTCGCGAGCTCGAAGCAGCCTGTCCTGCACCTGTTCCGCCACCTGTTTTTGCAACGCACTCAAGCGACCCCTCGCAGCCCTCTGTGTCTCTCATTCAAGCTGTCGTCAGGCAGGAGTTTGCTAACCTTGTTCTTCCACTAGCGTGTCCAGTGTCTCGTCCAGATACTCGCCCTTATTTTACGGGGCCCGCTCGTCGATCCTTTACCTCCACTTCGCCCCGCCGTAACCTCGCGGAATGGAGAACGCCCGACGATCAGCCCGTATGCTTTTCCTGCCATCAAGCCGGACACATTTCTCGTTACTGCCGTCGCCGTTGGACCTACCCTCCACGACAGACCTTCCCAACCTACATGCGCTCTCCTCCAGCCAGACAGTCAGCGCCTACTTCACCTACTTACTCATCGTCGACCTCCCACGAGCCTTCTACCGCCGATGCCAACGATGTTCGCCGCTTCTCCCGTTCCCCGTCGCCGCAACGCCGCCAATCCCGCTCTCCGCAGCCTCGACGCTTTTCCTCTCCGACCTTATCTGGACGCTCGCAGCCGGAAAACTAGATAGTGCAGCTTATAGAGGTGAAGCTGCATTACCACCGTCGCTCGAAAACCCTCTACTGACGCTCCCGACGCACCACAGTCTTATGAAAGTAAACGTCGACAATGTTCCTGTAACAGCTCTTATCGATACTGGTGCGCACATATCTATTATGAGTGCCTCTTTACGCCGCCGTCTGAAGAAGCTTGACACACCGTCTACGACGCCGACAATACGTGTTGCCGATGGAGGTGATGTTCACGTCATAGGAATGTGCTCTGCCCGTGTAAGCATTGCCGATCGTCACACTGTCGTACTTTTCGCTGTTCTTGCTCGATGCCCACATGACCTTATACTTGGCCTTGACTTCCTTTCCGAGCACTCAGCTTTAATTGACTGCTCTTCGGGAGTACTTCACCTCGATCTTCCTCTGCTCTCAGATATTCCTGAAACGTCTATCAGCCGCCTAAGCTCCACCACTTTTGTTCGTTTACCGCCTCGGGCCGTCACGTACGTGTGCTTGTCGTCGAACCCACCCGTTCCTGACGGCGACTACATCGTGACCCCTATAACTGACGTCCGCCTGACCCGCCATGTTACTGTGCCACATACCGTCGCCGCAATAGCAGACAACTGTGTGTTCCTCCCGCTCCTAAATTTTGGCCTCACTCCCGAAGTGTTGCCTCAACGGATGTCGCCTGCCCAGCTTGCAGCTGCGACGGACCACGACATCACTGTTGTTGCCGCAACCATTCCTGACCAAGCTGCAGTTACGCGGTCACGTGATTGCGACGACAGCATTTTTCGAAAAATGATTGGGTCAGACCTCCTTCCCCACCAGGCCGACGCTCTCTGCCAGCTTTTGACATCGTACAGCGATATCTTCGACGTTCACGATCAACCCTTGAGCCAGACGAAGATTGTCACCCACCGCATACATACTGGTGAGTCTTTGCCCATTCACCGCCGCCCTTACCGTGTATCCGCAACGGAACGTGACGTGATCCAAAAAGAGGTCGCCAAAATGCTTGCGAAGGACATAATCGAACCATCATCTAGTCCTTGGGCCTCACCCGTCGTATTAGTTAGGAAAAAAGACGGTTCCTAGCGTTTCTGCGTTGATTATCGACACCTAAACAAAATCACCAAGAAGGACGTGTACCCTCTTCCTCGTATTGATGACGCCCTCGACCGCCTCCATGGTTCCGCTTTCTTTTCATCGCTACGCTACCTTCGA
>JABSTT010003826.1:0-34308 GCA_013339685.2 Hyalomma asiaticum | reverse complement strand
GTGACTCTTTGCCCATTCACCGCCGCCCTTACCGTGTATCCGCAACGGAACGTGACGTGATCCAAAGAGGTCGCCAAAATGCTTGCGAAGGACATAATCGAACCATCATCTAGTCCTTGGGCCTCACCCGTCGTATTAGTTAGGAAAAAAGACGGTTCCTGGCGTTTCTGCGTTGATTATCGACACCTAAACAAAATCACCAGAAGGACGTGTACCCTCTTCCTCGTATTGATGACGCCCTCGACCGCCTCCATGGTGCCGCTTTCTTTTCATCGCTACGCTACCTTCGATCTGGTTACTGGCAATTCCACCCTTTCCTCTGTCCCCAGATGGTTTTTAGGGGCGAAGCTCCTTACGCTGTGGCTCAGTCCCTCCATCGTTGTTCGTCGTAGCCACCCCCGGCTGCTTCTCACAATGTTCGCTAGATGGCGCTGCGCTATGACAGTACCTGAATTGATCACTAGATGGCATGTAGGCGCGCGCTGTGTGTGGGGGTTAGTGTGATAGGAGAGCGCTAGATGGGGGTGAGCGCCATAAAAGACGCTCGCTCTTGGCGGGCTTCCTCTTTCGACGCTGCGCCATGAACAGCGAAGACAAGGCGGTGGAGCGGAGGGCACGGAAAGCGGCTGCAGCGCGCGCTCGTCGACAGGACCCGGCGGTGAGAGCCCGCGAAGCCGAAGCTGCACGGAGACGCCGCGAAGCGGATACTGAGGTGAGAGCCCGCGAAGCCGAAGCTGCACGGAGAAGGGCCTCGTGAAGAAACGTCACGTGCACGAGTGGCTCAAACATCTAGAACGGTCTACGCTATACAAGTATCTCGACATTAAGATAGATTGGAACCGGCTCGTGCATTTGCACGATGACGTGGCGTGCGACGACGAAGAAATCGAGCCGGCGCCGGAGGTAACCGACCTCGAAGATCCCATGCAAGCCGTCATTACTCTCAATACGATGAGTCACACGATGGTGTTTGACGATGGCGGCGCTGCCGGCGGCGCGACTACCGGCGGAACTGCTGCGGCGAGCACGGCGGCGGCGTCGGTGGCGGCCGTGATAATGAAGGGACAACGCAAGCCATGCATCGACCAACAAAGAACAAAACAAAAAGAAAATAAAAGTTGATTTGTATATATACACACACTGTTTCTCACGTCTTTCATGATGTACTGGGCGAATTGCACGGAAGATTCACGGTTTACCGATGATTCCCTCCGCAGCTTCGCCCACTCATCATCATTTACCCCGTCGATATGCTGTGATCTTTAGGGGCGAAGCTCCTTACGCCGTGGGTTGTTCCACCTCTTGCAGTTGTCCCTCGTAGCCTCCTCGTCTAGTTCGTGAAGGGCTCACTAGATGGCGTGATGGCGCTGCGGTGCTCGCTTCGTTCAGATGTATGGGAACGCGTAGTATGGGAGCGCATGGCGCACGAGACCGCTAGGTCTCGTGCTCACTCTTGAATGTGCTCGCTCTTGAATGATCTCAGAATGATCACGAGATGGCGCTACGGTGCTGCTTAGCTAGTACGTCAATTGATCAATAATTGGCGCTGCGGCGCTCGCTGTTTCGTTGTCGCGTCGCAGCCACGCTCGTGCTCGCCCTCGGCGCGTGCCTTCCGGCGCGCGAGCTCTCTCACTCTTCCATCTGCTGTCTTGTGAGAGAGAGCGAAAGGCGCGCGTTAACTATGGAAACACTCTTTCTTCGATGAACGCTCTACGAGCTCGCAAAGAAGGAGAACGCGCCTTCACACGCGAGAGACAACTTTGATGCAGGCAGCGTCTTCTAGCGAGTTTCCTGACTGAAAAAAAGTCACAGTTTCGCCGCAAGGGCGAAGCAATGAATGCGATAGCAAGAAACTGTAATGCTATACGAAGGGAGGCTCGCAGCTTCAGGAGCAATATTAATTGTAGCAAACAAGCACTTGCAAAGTGAGCGCCGCCCGTGGGCAGCGCGTGCCGGTACGCAGGGCTTTACACGTTGTGTGTCACAAGATACACATACAAAGCTAGGGGAGGCCGCTAAATGAACAAACAGGAGATGACCGCGAACTATCAAGTGAAGCACGCACGAAACGAACGCAAAGATATACACCAAACGAGCGCGTATAAGCTGTCACAATGGATACTCTTAGTTTGAACTGCGCTCCTGTTGCAAAGGCGGCCGAAGCAGCGAAGGAAACTAGCGCGCTTCAAGTGTCGAGCTGTGACACTTGATAGTTCGCGCTCACCTTCTGTTTGTTCGTTTAGCGACGTCCCTTGAGCTCGAGTGACTTTCGTACGCTCCCGTAACATCAGCGCGGACATCACGGTGAAAGCTCGAAACATCCCTCTCCTTCTCACCACGAGACAACCGCGCGAACAGACAGCGGAAGGGCAAGGTTCTTTCTGCGCAAATATACCTGGCGACTACTTTCTGTGGCAGCACAGCGAAAGCTACGGAGCCGAAGCGCGCACATTTTTGCTGCGCTCTCGCATGTAGTCCACGAACGCTAACTTTTGCACAATACATAGCGCAACATACGATGTCACCTGATTTTTTTTCTTTTTACGTTCAAGATTATTTCATTCTAATTTAGAAAGGTTGCCTCGTAATCGAATTTCGTTTTTTGCTGTTTCTGGTTTTCTGGTTTCTGCTGTCAGTTCCATGTTTTCCTCACCCTCAAAACAACGATGGCGTCGCTCAGTTCAAGCAGGTTCGCGTCGCAGCGCGTAAGCGAGCATGGGCGAGTGTTCGTCGGCTGGTGTGAATTCACCGTAGAAAGTGAAGCGAAAGCATTGGTTTGTTGCAAAATATTATGCAGTATGGATACAATCTCGAGGAGAGGAGTTGTGCGGCGTGCAAGCGATGCCACCAGCGCGAGTTGGTCCAACACAACGATAACCACTTCGACACCGCAGTTACCCGCCCGTCTTCAGCGAGTCTACGAACTTGAAAGCAATGCTGCTATTAGGAACAGTACGTAAAATAAATGGCTCATTTCATTTGCTTGATTGCATATACATGGTTGGTAGTTTCGGTAGTTTTGTTGCCGCTGATACGATCATTCAGAATGTGCATCTCGCGAAAATGAACGCCGCGCATTGTGCGCGACGGCATACGCGTCCGTGTCTGCAGTTGGAAGTGTTTTTGGCGCTTTACAATGACAGCGTTCTAGTTTGCTCAAAAAAAATACAGCATATCCACGGTGAACGGTTCTCCAAAGCGAGCAGTCGGTATTTCTCAATCAAGAAACTCGCTAGGAGACGCTGCCTGCGCCAACGTTGTCTCTCGCGGGTGAGGGTGCGTTCTCCTTCTTTGCGACCTGGTAGAGCGTTCATCTATGAAAGAGCGTTTCCATCAACGCGCGCCTTTCGCTCTCTCTGTCTCCCTCTCTCTCTCACAAGACAGCATATGGAAGAGTGAGAGAGAGAGAGAGGCACGCGCCGGGAGAGAGAGAGAGAGGCACGCGCCGAGGGCGATCGCGTGCCTCCCGGGAGATACTGCCGGTTACGCCTGACGCTTGACGCAGGACAAGGTTAGACTAAGAGGAGCTTCGCCCCTAAAACTGCGTTATTGGCAACGGCCAGTCGAGGGGAGCGAGCGTCTGTCTCGCTTGGACTTGCAAACTCGAAATGCGCTGGGACGGTGAAAAACATACCCAGCTACCTGTTGGCGGCGACACGTTCCCTGCCAAACTGACAGAAGAGCCTCGTGAAAGCTGGCCGACGACTTTTGAATGCGGCCGTTGCGCTCCTCGGGCCATGTCGCTGGTAATGAAGAAACGCTTGTAAGTGCCTGGCGTCTCTGAGTCCTGCCAGCGGTAAAGGGTGTGTATATAAGGCTAACCGTTAGCTCCGTGAAGGATCTGCTCTTCGTGGCGTAGTGGTTAGCGCCACGCGCTGCGGAGCTAGAGGTTCCTGGTTCGATTCCGCGCTTCGGAAGCATTTATCTGAGTTATTTTTCTTTGGGAACTTATATATATATATATACATACGTATACATATACGGTTCATGACGGCGGCGACGGGGACGGCAGAAACCAGCCGAGACTGTCCATATGATTGCTATTGCAATAAAATACCGACTGCTCGCGCTGGAGAACCGTTCACCGGCCACCCATATATATATATATATATATATATATATATATATATATATATAGGCACTGGATCTTGACTTGCAATGAAGTGCGGGTGGGAGATTAACTTGTGCGTAGTTGAACCACAAGGATTCGTAGCGTGCGCGTTAACTAAATTAATCCGGAACTCGGCATGATCTACGATGAAAATCCGGAGCTTCGCCTACTCATCATCATTCACTCCGTGGATATGCGGGGATGTTTTTTCTCCCTGACAGCCCGGCCTCACCAGGGCGTCTATCCAATGCTTGTCTACGGCAACGTCGCCAGCAGAAAACGCACCAGTCCAACCCGCCGTGCGACTATTGTTTGGGACTCGCCTCCACAGTGTAATGCAGTACGACGTCCTCTCCAAAAATATAGAAAGCAAAATACAAACATACACAAAACTCGATATTCCGACAGGACGTCGGACAGCCTAACCGTCGACACTTGTGTACAGATTACCGCAACGAGCGTTAGCGACCACCGCTTCCATTCCGAAACACTCCAATTGCAAGCAATTTGGCACCGTCTAGGCGCGCTCATGCTAGAAGTGCCCGGTGAAAAGGCGCGCCTGTCGGCAGTCGCTCCTTTGTGGCCGGTCAGATGTGCACGTCCGAGAAGCAGTTCTGCTTACTGCATTGCACGTTGATCGAAATATACCGGGGACGCTCCGTTGGCTTTATTAAGCCCTTACGAGTACAGTTGGTTCGCTTTGGCATCGGCATTCTGTCGTCTTCAAGGTCGCCGCCTAATGCACACTCTCATCTGGGGCCGCCGCGCAAACGTGAGCTCTGGTGTCAAAGCTCGGTTTCCGCGAAATTCGCGGGTAACGAAAGCCCGAGCGATTCTCTGAGCGCAGCGGCAGCCGAAAAATAGGATTGCCGAAGGCCGAAAATTCCCGCTACCCGCGTTCCCGTGTCTCGCCCCGCCGACGCCCCTCGGGGCATAACAATGACACAAGGATCGGTATTAGGTCTAATATTTCCTCTGTCAATGACATTCGTAATAAGTTTTCAACTTACGAAGTTCACAAATGTCCTCACTTGATGCAGCACCAGCATCGACAAATTCTAGATTATCAATGCTACCAGCCGTATCTCACTGGTTTCTGCAAACTGAAACGTCATATGTTTTAACCTTACGCGATCGCTTGCTACATTGAGTGGACAATTTTGCATGCCTAGCCGCCGATTTAGACATATCAAGGTTGAAAAAGAGTTTGTAAAAGAAAGCTTGCTCATGGTTCTTGCACGCTCGCCTATACGCCTGGCAATATTTTCCCTATGACATTCATCGCTCTTTGTACGTTTTTTTTTCTTGTTTCGCTGTCACTTAGGTTGCTGTTGAAAAACATGGGGGTGATGTAAATCCCTTACTAAACGAGGTCCAAGAATAGTGAGTCTCCATCTGCCTAACAGAGAAGTAATAACCAATTCAGTGAGTTACATGCCATATTTTCGTCCTCGATTCCGCGCACCAGGCAAGCAAATAATGGTAGTGCATACAACCCTCAATTATAATTATTACAATGGCGAATAATCGCATAACTTTCTCGGTGCTTTAACTTTGAATTAAATTAATAGTTGCGCCAAATTTTCCTATTTCATGCATATAAACACTAGTTTCTTGAAAATAAAACGCCCTGATAAGTCTATTTACTTGAATGAGCAGAGGCTTGATGTGGGAAAGTTTCTTTTGCATGCTTGCAATGCCTGTTCTTTGTACGTGTTTTTTTTTCGTCCCCGTTCTCTTGCGCTCTTTGTTCTTCATGAAACGCATTTGCACTTTTGCTTGATATATAGCCTTCTCTGTTCGATTTGTTCGACTGGATACTGTAGCCGAGGAAGCTATTGGTATAGTGTTATTTTCCCATTGGCCGCTCATGGATTGTCTCTAGTGCTGATTGATCGATCAATCGTCTCGGCGACTTTAGTTATCTCGGCTGTTATGTTTACAACGCTGTATATTGTATTCAAGAAATGAAATGATCTGAAATTAATTTCCTGGCTTTATGAAATTAATAAGGCATCGTGTGACCATATGTGAGCAATAGCAAAAGACTATTCAAACATCATCAGAGAATTCTCATATAATCCATACAGGTCATCTTAGGCACATTACAAAGCCACTGTATTGTCAGAGTATATAAGGTATCATGCAAGTACAGATCAGTTGAGGAAAAGATCTTAGCATTCGAGGTCTCGCTCGTTCGTTGGCGCTGCGGAGATGAGCTTCCCTAGAAGACGGAGAGCCGCTGCTGTCCTTAAGATATATTGCTGAGAAGGCGACGATACGAAAATGCTCACCAATTCTTGAATGAATGTCGCGACTACCGCCGGCTGGTAGCGGAGCTGTTGACCCTTGTGCATGCGTGGCGATGAACCGCAACGCGGTCTTTTTGTCGACTCGTTATTCCGTAGTTTGCTTGCTTGTGGGCAACACTGCAAAGCAGCGCTGTCCTGTCGCCAAGGTTGGCTGAAATTTCCTCTCTCTGCGGCATCGTTCTCCTCAGAAGGGAACCGGCCGTGCGCGCACATTGCGACCATATACATGTAAGTCGTAAAAATGACGAAAGCGAAGCTGTATTGGGCCACCCATGCAGGGGCACTGCTAAAAAAAATACAAAAATAACGCATGCACTGTACGCCGTATTCCCGACGCGAGCGCATGCAATGCACGAAAAGCGTCAGCGCCCCACAGAAACAGGAATGAGAGGGGAAGATGGGTCGGGCGGCACAGGGGAAGGCGCTGCACAGGGAACAGCGGCATACATTACTTTGTGCTTGGTTCGCTTGCTCGATGACCTTAGCCCGCGAACGTTTCACCCGCAGCAAAACCACGCATGTTTCCGGGTACCCAGACTCGCCATATTCTTCCTTAACCGCAGAGAGCTAATTGTCAGCACATTGCAGAAACGTTTCCCTGCCGAGGCGCTGTGCTGCAAAGACTGTAAGCTCCCTTTCTATCAGCAAGGAGGCTCCTATCGCAGCACTCCTTGCTGATAAATGACAGGTGCTCCTCGTTTGCCACCGCCGTTTCCTGCAGACAAACTACAAGTTTCCCCGCCGTCGAGTGAGTTGAAAGAGCCGCGTTCTTCGTTTTTAAGCCCACCACAGTGACGCGAATGTCCATAGCCGCACCTTCCCAGAATGGGCACCTTTGTTCGTATATGTGGTGGGCCAGCATAGATAGGCAATGAGATATGCCTGGAAAAATTTCGGGGGGGGGGGGGGGGGGGGGGCTTCAGCCCGGACAGCCCATGCCTGCCTACGCCACTGGCTACATCGGTTGATAAGGCCCCGCCCCATTCCATTTCTTTAATGTGGTTCCTTTCGGCTCGAGCTTTCGGCACGAGCGTGGCTAAGCACAAGAAAAAACCTAGACGCGAAACGTTGCACCGTGCTGCCATTCTCTTCCTCCCTGTCCTCTTTCGTTTCCTGAAACACGAGTACGTGTATGTCGCGTTCCGTTACAAGTCGCGATAAATGGCGGTGCTTTCTTTTCCCTGCAAGTCTTCGTAAGTTTATAGTGGCGACAGTTGTTCTTTTGTGGGGTTTTACGTCCCAAAACCAGTTCTAATTATGAGAGACGCCGTAGTGGAGCGCTCCGGAAATTTCGACCACCTGGGGTTCTTTAACGTGCACTGACATCGCACAGCACACGGGCCTCAACATTTCGCCTCCATCGAAATGCAGCTGCCGCGGCCGGGATTCGATCCCGCGACCCTCGGATCAGCAGCCAAGTACCTTAGCCACTAGACCACCGTGGCGGGGCATAGTGGCGACAGTTAACGAACAAGCAGGAGCCATTTTTACAAAAGGAAAGGAGCAGCATTTTGCTTACCTCTCGCGTCTAGCAGACGGCTAGACGGCGCCGTCGCCGGATGGGACCATCCGGCGCCAATACTTGAATTGCCCGCTCTGCTCCGCGTTGGCGGCGCGCTGGTAGGCCGTAACCTTCTGGCGTGCTCGAACAGATGAGCGCCGTCCTTAGGCAGTCTTTGCACAGGGTTCCTCGACTCTGGGTACCATGGTTTCACCATACTCATAGCTGGTTGGGGGGTCGGGGCGCTTCGAGGCTGCGATGGCACTGGTCGGCGTGTAGCGTTTTCCCGCTGCAGCTCGTTCGAGCCCTTAAGCTCTTCAGCCGTGGTAGCTGGGGAGGCTTCCATCACGTTTACCGACGTCTCGATTGGCCCCGCTGTGCTACCCGCCGCTCCATTGCACGTAAGTGCAATGCCCTTCCTGTTGTCCTACCTGAAGGTGCTGGTAGGACCTGCGCTCCCGCGTGCTTTTCCACAGACGCCAACGTTTCTCCGTCGCTGGTTGGACTTCCGGGGCACGGCCGGTCTGGACGCGCGCGTTCGCTGTTTTTGGGAGCGAAATCGCGCGTCCAGACCGGCCGTGTCCGGGGCATCATTTTTTAGATCGTCAACACCAGAAGGCGCCACCGCGAGCTTGCTTATATAAGTAGCAGGTGGGCTTTATAACTTCACTACAGCGCTTTACAATGCATCTAACTGTCGTCTGGTTAAAGTAAAGGTGCTTAGCAGAGTGAACTATGGCTTTTAACAAGCAAAATTACTCTTTAATTAACATCGCCTTTACTATACTGCACTCTTGGCTTACTTAGGTTCGCTGCAGTGGTACCGCCATCTAGGAACGACAGCTATAGCGGAGCAGATTGTCGTGCTAAGGCGATTGTCGTGATAAGGCGCAAAGTCTACAGAAGTGCAGTCAGCGCTTTGGTAAACTTCGCGCCTCGACCGCCGCGGATGTTAAGGGCGTGGTAGCGCCACGACGGTGCGTCCGTTTGGCAAAGTACGAACGCGGCTGCTGCAAAATTCTTGGGTGGCCAGGTGTTGCGAGGCGCACTGCTCTAGGAATGCAAGGTCAGCCGTCGGCAAGCAAATGATTGTCCTCTCGCTGCGTTCACAAAACGATTCGCCGGCAACCCACTCGGTTTCGCTTGAAAGGTGTCACTGTTTGGAGATGCTCCTTGTTTAAGGCAGATTTGTGCAGGGCTCTGGCAAGGGAAATTCAGTCTCTTCGGATCAATGTGAGTCGTTGGAGAACTTTCCCTCGTGTACAACTGTCGAGGATCCCTTTGCCGTGTAGAGGTGTCACTGACATGCAACATGTTCACATGTTCGCAGTACTGAACCCATTTCCTGCCCCTCGATTCGCCAGATTGCCGTTGATGTATTCTACAACTTCGCGAAGACAGGTTACGCTTTCGTGTTATACCGATTCCATTGACAGAGGGATCAACCACATTTTTTTGTTTCGTCCACTATCCCTGTGATGTAGCACTGTCAATGCGAGTGTAATTTAGCAGTGGGCGGGGGTGTTGGTAAGGTGACGATAGCAATCAGGTATCCACCTTTTCCTTTTGCGTAAGCCGAAACTTTTCTTTTTCTTTCATTTCTCCTTTCTTTCTCGTTTGTTTACCTTTTCCGATATTTTCGTTGGCTCAATCACTGCAATGTGTCAGTGGAGTAAAAGAGCGTAGGTAGTGGGTCCTAGTTGAAGGCGAGGGTGAAGGCGAAGGCGAGGGGTCAACGGCAAAAGCGGGTCCGCATTTCCCATCTGCGTGGTAGCGCTTGTCAGGGACACTGCAGATAGCAGACATGGTGTCCCTCTAGGCAGCTCCGCCGTTAAAATACGGTATCAGCTGTGAAATCTCGGGCTGCTTGTATTGCATCTGAGCAGGGATGACCAACAATAATTTGAAAATGTACCGCTACATTCTACAAATTCGTATTTGAGGTAAAACGGGAATATACAATAACAAATGCGTCCCATAAGATATGCTACATGTTTGTCTTGAGGTACTCTAATATATTAACGCACTCATAAGTTCGAGGCCTTCGTGAACGCCTGCAACTGGAACGTCCTTTGTACTTGTTTGTGTGTCCGTGCTTTACTTTCTGCGCTTGTCTGGAAGTTTGTACCCTCTCTCACTGTCATCTATCTAACCCCTCTCCCCATCCTCCCCAGTGCAGCGTAGCGAACCGGAGGATATTATATGGTTAGCCTCCCTGCCTTTCCTCGTCATCTCTCTCTTTCCTGTTGATGTATAACGAAACAGCAACTCAAACACGTATGCAAGAAAGATTACTGATTGTGAAATTCTTACTTTCAAATTCCAGCATCACCTAAATTAAATGTTTTAAATACAAAGCCCAAGCCGTATCTATCTATCTATCTATCTATCTATCTATCTATCTATCTATCTATCTATCTATCTATCTATCTATCTATCTATCTATCTATCTATCTATCTATCTATCTATCTATCTATCTGTTCGCCTACTTCTAGGTGCTTTCATGGTCGTCTCGTTCACTAGGTATGCACTAAAACAAGGATAGGTCTGAATGTATTACGGACAGGAATGATTGACCTTGATTGCGTGCATGACATACATGGCGTGTTCCTGACCTGCATGTCATCCATGCCACGTACGCCATGAACATCATGCATCATGCACACCGCCATGTTATATATTACGACAACGTGCGACATTACCACTATATATCCATTATATCAAAAAGCGAATATTACGCATATCTGAGGCACAACATCAATACGTGAGTATTGGGCGGTGTATTCCTTTATTTGAGAAAATCCATAGATATGTAATTCTAAAGACCGCAGTGTTTTACGCTGCGTTGACAATGCGACGTTATGAACGAAAAAGCGGACGTTTCCTACGCTTCGGTAAAACGACACGGTGCTGCCACCTACCAGTAGCTCTGCGTACTACGCAAGCTTCTTGCGTTTCCCGATATCATGGCCAGATGGCGTCCATATCTCACGCAGCGCTGCCTCCATTTCATCAATGCCAGCCACATGCGGCCGATTCAACATATACGGGGCGCTGTCTGAGGCAAGGCAAAACATAAATGGCCGTTTGATGATATAGAACACACTCTACAAGACATGCCCAGACAACGCAGGGAAAAGACCGACGAGCAGATTGCAGCGGAGAAGCGCCGGCGTGCGGATGCCGTCATCTCAAGCGTGCCCACGAAACGTCACAGCAACGAGCCCAGCAGCTAGCGAAAGATCGTGATCGAGGCGCGCCCGGAGGCAACAGGAAACAGACGAGGTGCGCGATGCGCGAATTTTCACTGACTGAGAGGCTAAGCGAGCGTACCCGGCGGCTGAACAGACGCCCAAGCTCGTGCCGAATCGCAGATGAACCGGGACTTATGTAGTACGGCCGGTAGAAGACTATCGTCTTTCGACATTTGCAGCGAAGCACGGAGATACGCGGCCAATTTTTTGATTGACAATGGTTTCTGCGTATGAACGTAGAAACCAGATCAAGATGGGTGGTTGTTGAGGAAGCGGTTAAACTTTCGCCATTCTACTGAATCGGGTGACAGACAGAAAAGCAGGACAGACAGACAGGCAGGCGGACAGACCAAAATTTCTGCGTTGAAGTATCCTAAGAAAGACTATCGTCTTTAAAAGCAAACGCAGGCGGGTGGAGAGATATCATGGGAACAGCGAACAGCGCCGGTGCGGGAGTTCCGTCGGGCGCCAGCCGCCCCAGCCCCCACCCCAGCCGCGCCTGTGCCTGTGCCGCTGTGGGTGCCCGAAGCAAGCTCAGCTGTATCGCGGATATCGAAATTATGGCCAGTTGGCTCTGTGAACGCTGCATGAGAATGGTGCTGTTGAGTTGACACAGTCTGCGTGTTTTGTGCAGGCACTCTCACTGTGTTCTCGTCGCTGAACGCGAAGGTTGTGATGTGACGGCAGGGCAACGTATGTCATGCTGCGACAGTGATGGTTTCGCCATGCCGAGACGCGCAAACATGCAAGCTCGGCCCAGTCCGGCGCACCCATGGTAACTCATGCATTTGTTTTGTTTGTTCGCTGGTCTTTATCGCCGCTGATGCATGTGTACGTGTTGTTCTATATAGCGCGCTGTCTAAGCGAAATTAAAGGCAATAAAGGGGCGTTAGGCGCATATATAGGTACGGCGCAACATAAATGCGCGTTTAGGAACACCCGTGAAGTCAGTACAGGCGTCGGAAGGTCATTCAATCAGCTCACGAAATCGCCACTTCACTTTAAAAAAATCGTGTGTGACATTATTTCATGCGAGATGGCTTCAACTTCATGCTTTCGGTGAATGTAAACTTACGCGAAAGACTGTGGCTATCACAAATAATAATTGCTCGTGTAGTACATACTGACACCACGATCTGATCATGAGGCACGCAGTAGCGGAGGGCTCCGGAAGTGTTGACCATCTGGTGTTCTTTTGATGTGCACTGATAACGCGCGGTATACGGGCCCCTCGCATTTTCGCCTCTTTCGAAAATGCGACCGCCGAGGCCGGGATCTAACCCTCGTCATTCCGGTGAGCAGCCGATGTGTTTTCACGTCGTCATGTGTTTATATGTTTATATAACACATATTTTTAACATTCGGTCAGTTCCGATAATCGGTTCCTTCGTTTCTCCCCCTCAGCCGGGCAATATGTCCACATTTGCATATTATTGGCACCTCGTAACACTGGGGCGGCCTTTGACAAGGCGCTCGCGTGGAACATGTGTAACTGCGCGATGAACTTTACTAACATTGCAGACCTTTGTAAAGTGCACGTGTAACGTTCTTTCGCGTTTCCTTGCCTTTGTGCATTTGGTATAAATGTGTGTGCCGCACAGCAAGTAGGAAGGTCACAACAAACTACTTACCAGAATCTCACTGTTGAGTGGAACATGCGCTTAAAAACTAGACTGCTATAAGAGAAGCGAAGTAAGCATCTTCAATGAAGATTTCATTTTTACGTGCACAAAATGTCTAATGGACCTCGTTATTTTGTATCTTTTCTAGGAAGATTTTTTCCAGTGAAGCAGCGAGAGTTGCTGGCCCACCACTTTCTCCACAAGATCGATCATGGGAAGGCTTCTCTGTGCCTCACAATGTGCTGGATCAAATACGCATACCTTTAAGACTATGAATGAAAAGTGGGACTTGTGCAGCAGGCTATGCACAAACTGCTGGCAAGCATTTGCAAACGCTCCACTGATGAAAACATTGCACTTTTTAAAGAACCCTGTGGAAACTCCTTCAATTCAGCCTTCTTTAAACCCTGACTGCTTCACAGCCTACGCAGCTTTCATTTAAGCTCATGCTACTTACTAATTGGCTCCAATGTAGGCAATACTTAAATGCACGTCATTTCCTAGGTAAAAGGGACTTTCCAGCCATGGCGCTTGGTATTAATTTATTTTGAATAGGAAAATAAGGTAAGTACTATGTACTGTGGCATTAACGTTAAGCAAGAAAAAATCCTGCAGGTCCCCCCCACTGTGTGAATCGGCGTCATGTGAAGCAGAAAGAACTTGCCAATGACGAATTCTTCGTCATTCAGCGAAGTGTTACGGGTAGGATCAAGCTCCTTGTGCAAAACGCATGAATACCCACTCAAGATGCATGCTTAACGTGGGCTAGCCAGGAATGTTTATAGCATGACGAATGAGTGATAGCTCCTGGTACATTGTAATATTGATACTCACATTAGTCCAAAGCACAAATGTCTATTTTGTCGAAGAAAAATGCGCTTATGGTGCGTGCGTTGATGTGGTCCCATAAGCATTGTTCGTTGAGGTATTTCTACGGTATAAAGCAAAGTTGCACAATAGCGTACAGACATATATGCGTTGCTATAATAGTGCTCATCATACGTTAGAAGTGCAATTCATATAACACAAGCACCAATATAACAACTGCTGGTGCAACAGGCTTATTTGCTCTAACCGCGTTGGAGGAGCCGCCGTAGCGGTAGCGCGCCTGCTTGGCACCTTGAGGGCCCGTGTTCAATACTCCCCTACCGCTTCGTAGGTTGTGTGTGCATGTCTGTGTGTGTGTGTGTCTGTGCGTGTGTGCTATGTGTGCATTTCAAACGCAAGCTACAAGAAATGTTGTTCCTCTCTTGGTTTAAGAGCGGAGCTGCTTAAGCCGGCTATTCTGTGCCAATCATGAACAGCAAAACGTGTGCCGATCCTGGAAGCAATGCGCCGTGTGAGGTGCATAAAACTTCATGCAACGCTCAGTGTTGGGGGTTCGGTCCCTGCGGCCACGGTGTTTCATATGTCTATATCGTTGGTCCTTGATTGACATAGGCCTTATCAAATCCAAACACCTGTGGCGCATACTCGCATACTGTTGTCCGAGAACAACGGTTGTGAGCTATGCATGACTGCAGTATTGTTAATCATGACATATATGGTGATCATATCAGGTTAGAAATATAAAATATTTGTCATTCGTGTTAGTCACATATTTATACCTTACTTCCAAAATGTTGAGGTGTACCAGGCAAATGAGATAGATAGATAGATAGATAGATAGATAGATAGATAGATAGATAGCAACTATGTTTACTAAGAAATGCTTCACATTTAATAATTGATCTCGTCACAACTCATGGCCCGAGCTAGCACGTAAACAGTTGAGTGCACTGATGTAGGCATGCCCATAATTGACAGTAGGATTATAAGTGAGCTGTAGTTGTGTATTGGTTAACCTCTCTGCCTTCCTGTCTCTTTCTCTCTCTCTGCATATGTGTGTGTGTGTGTGTGTGTGCACGTGTCAAATGCCAAAGGGTTTTGCAGCTTTCCTCGCGGAATATGTATTAGTTTGAGATATCATTGAGTAAATGCACAGAGAAAAAAAAATTACAGCATATCCACGGAGTCAATGATGAGTGGGCGAAGCTCGGTATGTGCATCGTAGATCGTGCCGAGTTCCGGATTAATTTAGTTAACGCGCATGCTTCGAATCCTCACGGTTCAACTATGCACAATGCACAAGTGAAATCTCCCACCGGCACTTCATTGCAAGTCAAGATCCAGTGTATATATATATATATATATTATATATATATATATATATATATATATATATATATATATATATATATATATATATGGGTTTTGCCGGTGAACGCTTCTCCAACGCGAGCAGTCGGTATTTCTCAATCAAGAAACTCGCTAGGAGACGCTGCCTGCGCCAACGTTGTCTCTCGCGTTTGCCGGGGCAGTGTCGAGTTTGCCGGGGAGCGCGTGGCTCCCGGCGCTCGCGGCGAGGGCGAGCGCCAGGTGCCACGCGCTCGCCCTCGGCGCGTGCGTGCGCTCCAGCAGGCACGCGCCGGTGGCTACCTACTAATAACTACTACTACTACTACTACTACATACATCGGGGACGCACGAAATGGCTGCTAATGGGGAATGAGAGACAGAAGAATTCGGCTTTTAGTTAACGCGCACGCTGCGAATTTTTTATTGTTCAACAACGCACAGGAGAAGTCTCCCACCGGCACCACCTTGGAGGTCAAAGCGTAAGACTGGTTACGCACTACTACGACTACGACGAGGGACGAACGGGTGCCGCTTTAAGGAGCTTCGCCCCTAAAAACTTGGACCATCTCCCCGAAGGGAACCCTGATGGGATGCGAAGCAGCAGCGTTGCGCACGGGTGGCGTCACGGTTTGAACGGCGCTAACGCGGGTGCTGGAAGAACAGTTTGAAGCGAAACTCGCTGTAGCGTTTACTGGTGTAAACGTTTGTTTGAAACTCAGACACGGGAGGCGAGCGGGCGTTGGAGCCGGCAGCTGCGGGCGCTCCGGCGGGTGAGGGAGAGGGTGACGTACGCGCTCACCTAGGAGGGAAGCGTGCGAGGGGAGCGTGGCGTCAACGCCCAGCCGCGGCATGACCTACTTGGCACCGCTCCAACACCTGCGCCGAGGGAAGCGTGTTGCCTCGCGCTTGTGCGGAGGAGGATGATGATGATGATTGTGGTACGGAGGGACAGCGAATTTGTGGGAGGACTTTGTGGGAGGGACAGCGTTATACAGGCTAGTCAAAGAGCTGCTTCGCATCTAAAAGATGCTTGCCACTTGTAAATTATGTGCATTACTCAGTGCTTTTATGGATTACGATTTCAACTTGTATGCCAACACGCCTTTGTATGCTGTCACATATTTCTAAAAAGTGATGCTAGACTTAGCCTACTTAGCCTATGTAATTACCTTTGTGTGTTTGCAGACTCTATGTACTTTGTGCTTGCCATCTGTTAGCGTACGAACACATTGGCACACTGTTGTTAAGAAATGTGTGCACCACCGAGCATCATATTAACATTCAAACCATACAGTAAGCAGTTCTTTCACACTGTTTTACTGCATCAAAATGCTGAGTATTTACGCTGTATTGTACACATTATTGTTGCATGTGCTCAATGTTCGAAAACAGTTTTGTGTGTGCTATGAAAATGTAAATCTTTGCACTGACATGATAGTTGTTACTGTTTTTATTCCAATAAAATATTAGAACAAACGTTTGTTGTGTTGCATGTGGTGGGAAAAATTGTCATGCATGGGAACTAAAGAATACAACTTGTGAGTGAAAATAAATTCCTAAAATAGTGATCTGTCATTGTTACTGCTGAAGCTCTACCATGCAGATTTAACTGGTATTTCTTGCAACACTGTATGAGAGAAATAGGTGGTGAAAGAGAACAGTGATGTTCAAACAAGGGCTGGCTGTTCATTTATCAATCACAGCATAGTTTGATGTGCGTAAGTGTAACACCAACTTAAGCATCAAGTGCATAGAATGCTAAGAATATGTGAGAGTATATGCCAGTGACTTTCAGCTTCGAGGATCTCCGCATGTGTCAGTCACCTGTGCCTGCATAGTTTGTGAAATCTTCAGTTGCCAACAAGCATGGCGTTCTCCTCCATTGACTATGGAAAATGCGTAGACATTGGCTGTTTTCTGGAGATGGGTCATTTAATTGAAGAACAGAGTAACAGATTTTTTTTGCTTAACATTGATACCACAGCATCTGTGTAAGAGGTCCAGCGCCCACATTTGCAAAAGAGAAATGCGAAAGCCCTGGTTTTAAAGAGGGAGACCTGTCGTGTATAGGCTATGCTTCACCTTGCGGCACGGCACACCTTGCTCATTCGTTTTCATGGCCACATGCTGTTCAAAAATAGGCGTAATTAGCAAGGAAAGTAGCTGTCGCCGATCACCAGATTTAGTAGCTGAGTACAGGAAACACGACCACTGTATGTCGCACGAAACAGCGCAATGCGCGCAGCTATGTACTAATTACGCAAACAGCTGATCGGCAAATCGATGTGGAAACGCCGCTGCCAGTGCGTGTAGCGCACGATAGGTCACACGCGTGTAAGTTATATATGTTGGTGTAGGGCACCTAGTGACGTACGCAACTTTTGTATGCGAATGCGGATGATTTTTGAACCGCTAAGAACGCGCTGGTGCCAGTGGACGCGTGCGGCTCGCGGCGGCATTATCAAAATTGCTGAACAGCACATGCCTATGGAATACGCATACTTGAGTATGGCACGCTGAGATGCCTTGCTTTTACGCAGATGTTTACGTGCGATACATCTGTGATGCGTAGGGTAGCACGAAATTGAGCACCGATTTATAACGCGGTTGCCGCACGGCACGACGATCTGAAGAATAATTCATAGCGCAGTGCTTTGCGGTGGTTTTCTTACCGCCTCGCAAGTTCTGCATTGACCGAACGGCAACGCATGCTCACACCGATCAACTTCGAAGCTCTCAGGTTCAGAAGCAGAGTAGCAATACATTTGGTAGACATACAAGGCCGCGAATAAAGTCGCCGGCAGACCGTGGCGCGGTGGCGTGATCGGCAGGGTGTCCGCCTGCTGTGCGTGCGTACCCGGGTTCGAATCTCATGTTGCTGCTTATTTACGTAGTGGTGTAGGATCTTGATTTCTTTATTCTGAAGTGCCCCTGTAAAGTCCGACAATGTCAATTAGTGTACGATTGTTTACTTTGGCGGTGGTACCGACGAGTGGTACAAGTGCCGTGCGCACACAAATCAGCTCGCTTTCCGCATTTGCTGGTCATTCGTGCTTCCGAATCAGCATTGTCTACGACTGCTTTTACACTTCGACGATTAATGAGAGCGTGGCTGCCGCTACGCTGGGCCAGCCGCGCCGCATGGCACCGTACGTGTGCTCGGTGCTGTTGCCGTGAAGAAAACAGCTGATAACGGTATTCACTAATCGTAACGACGTCGAATATTATGTTGTTTTGTTTTAACAGGTCCTGCACGCAATATCCCGAAGGGTTACCAGACGTTTCCATGGATTCTGTCTATATTTAGTGCTTAATTACCCAGAACACCGCTGTTCCCACTGACAATACAGGGAAAGTAGAGACACTGAATGCTTTGCGCAAGGGGTGTTTATATGGTCAACGTTGCTGGGTTGTGTGTGCGTTGTGCATGGATACATGTTTTATATATGCGATCTCTCGTTTAGGCACGTTCTCTTGGCGTATTCGCTGTTGCATGGTACGATCGAAAGCTTCGCCACACCCTTTTCTTTTTTTTTGTTACATCCTGGAAAGAGTGATTGAACTCCCGCGGAGTAGCATCCCTTCACTCCCCTTCAGCCAGAGTGACAGAACTCTGTGCAGAAAGTCCGCACACTCTGTGCTACAGAGAGTGCCCAGCACTCCTGAAAAGAGAGTGAAATATGGGACAGGCGTTTACTCTGCCGAACGGAGTGCCGAGCACTCTATTGCAGCTAAGAGTGAAGGCAAACGAGCTGTAATAATTGAAGGTAGCCTACTGAGCGGTAGGAAGGTTGGAAAGAAACCGGGACAAGCGACGTGGCAAGCAAGCACGCTACCACTCGTCTACGGAGCCTCTTATCGAGCACCGCATATATTAAAGTAACCTTCATTGCAATAGCAGTGGTGGTTATGATGCTTGTGTATCGTGAATGGCGCTTATAGTGTTTGTTAACCTTTCCTGTAGCAATGTAAGGAATAACCCATGCGTCTGTCACTCAACGTGCTTTTGTGACGCATTACTCAACATGGGGGGATACTACAGCACACAAAGCTGCAATGACATTCGTACTCCACCTGAGTAGTACTTTTGCCATTTTTCTTGCCCGACATAACATGCAGCACACTGACCGAAATTTCGAAGGCCTGGTGCGTGTTGACTTCGCAATCGAATAAATCGAAGTCATACTGTATAAATAAACGCTTGCCCGTCCGCAATCTCCAGCTTTTTCGGCCTGTTTTCAGTATTTGAGAGAATTATTTTTATTTCATGCATTGGCGCGTAGTCGCATATCTCTGACATGTAGCCGATCACTATGCAGCGTGCACTTTCTGTCGCGCTTAGGTATAGTCCTGAAAATTACTTTTGGTGGTTGCGAGCGCCGAGCACATGTTACGTTTTCGAAATAACCGCCCTATGCACCAGACTCTCGGACGCTATGCAATGCAGGCCTTGTATCACAACACTCAAGGCTACATCTACGACGTCCTTCAGGAGGCTGATGTGTGAGAACCACTAGTTGCAAGGCAGCCATCTTCTAGCCTTCTGGGCACATCGTAGTAAAATACCATTCTAGAGAAATTTCGATAACGGCACTGTAGCGGCAGGACATTTTGCGCAGAAGACACTCTACAAATTGCAGCATGCAGTAGGTACAGTGGTTCAAGTGCTATGGCACCAAAGCTACTAAAATAACGAATAAAGAAGACAAAAAGGCGGCTACGCGCAGACGCTCACGCGTTTTTTTTCTTTGTCTACACTGCGCGAGAAAACACATCAGTTTCTCTGCATGGAATGCTGCATGGAATGCTGCATGGAATGCTCTGCATGGAATGGAATGCATGGAATGCTGAAAAGAATTCTGATCACTCCGTTTAGCTCCTTATTTTTATGGGCGCATAAGAAGGATTTGCAGAAATGGCGACTTATGAAATGCAACTTTATCTGAAAGAAACCAGCCAGACAATGCGCTAAGAATGAATACAATTGCGCATGTAAATTAGATAAAAAAACCAACACTACAAAGAAGATGCCCTGAAGAGCAGACCAACCAGCCGCTAACGTTCATAACAAAACACTCTAATACGCTTTCAAACAACGCTCAAGGGGTGCCAGAAAAAAAGCAATTCCACACAGTCACTTATCGCAGTAATAGAAACCTTACGTACAGTCAACAGCAAAAGTTTACGGGATTCGAAACTTCGGAAAAACCTGTATTACCGCTTAGTTTCGCAACGTAGCCTCAATTTAAAAGTTTCAGTGGGTAGATGTTTTGTGATGTATAGGCTGTAACATTTAATTCGATGCTATGTTCAGAGGCTAAGTGGCAATATAGATTTTTCCGAAGTTTTGGATCCCGCAAACTTTTGCTGTTGACTGTACATGTTAGTGCACGCAAATGTAAACCCTCAGGTACTGCCCGCGTAATAACTTGCTCCCGTCCCAGATGTGAGACTTGCAGGCATATTCAAAATGATGTTAAAGTTAAAAGCAGAGGAAGTGACTATGTGCTTAATGTAAAATTGAGCTTCACTAGGACTAGTTCAAACGATTTTTACATCTGTGCTGTTCACCATGCAACTGTTCACCAGCGAAACTGATGGATGGATAGATGAACAAACTTTATTAACGTACTGCAGGACGCGTGTTAGCGGGCAGGTTGGACGGCCCGTAGTTCGTGGACCAGGAATGCGCTGCAGAAGGCCTGCTGGACGGCCTGTAGTTGTTCGAGCAGTGGTGCACTGCATTGGGCACTCTGCAACCTAGCCAAGGTAACATCAGAGTTAACGTACGTTACCGCGCACTCCCAGGGTATGTCCGTTAGCGTCGCCACGTTCTAACATGCGGAGGAAGCGTCGTTGGGGAACACATCGGTTTAAAATTCACGTAGGCTGCGCAGATTAGGGCACGTATCCGTTTGTAGCAGTCTGGTTACAAGAGACTCAGACCTATTAAATTTGAGATGAGGGGTTGGGTAGACCCTTGCCGCAAAGTAAAAAAAAAAGCTTCGTAATTTCATTACACGTGGAAGGCGCATCCAGGTTCTCCCTAACTTCGTTGTCCCCGGGCCAGTGCCCAGAACCGGCGTGGTCGGTTAGCGCTCGCGCGGCCTTCTGGGCAGACCCACTGAGGTTCGGGGGAGCGCCCTCGACCTGTGTAAGGTGTGCGGGACGCCAGATTATTGTACGGGGTTTGATACCGTCGCCACCACCACTCCGGAGCACGCGCATGGCTTGGTCGGAAACTACACTTCTCTGGAAAGCTCTGAGGGAGTACCTCCAGTCGCTGTGGATGACGTCTCTGTCGCCGTCCAACGTGGCCAAGACAATGACCACTTTCTCAGCAACCCCCGGGTGGTCGCTGGGGACAAACGCGATGTTAGTAACTTGCTCTTTCGTGTCGTTGCGAAATGCGGAGAAGGCGCGTCCACCGCATTACGCCGCCGAGTCAACAAAGCTGACATTGCGCTCGTCGCTGCAGATCCACTTGAGAAAAATGGCAGCTCTAGTACGTCGTCTGCCGTGGCTTTGCTCAGAATATATGTTGATCGGGATAGGCGCTCTAGCAGGAGGTTACGGATGTCGCGGTGCAGCTGCATCATCTCTCGGCTCACTTCAGCTGGCGAGTGAGCGAGCTCTCCCAGCATATGTTCACCAGCTTTCGAGATCGAGTGGTGTGCAACCTGGGGCCCTTCTTGCCCTTCGGCAATCTCCTCCAGGGTGTTGTGGACTCCAAGATGAAGCAGGCACTCGGTATGCATCCTGATCGCGATACCGAGGGCCTGTTTGGTGATCTTTCTGAGCAGGATGTCGAGCTTGTCCTGCTCCGCTTGTTGCCATTCGTGCATCGCCGTGATACACGAAAAGTGGTAGAGTGCTAAGGCGTTGACCAGGCAGAGAAGTTTGTCTTCCGTGAGGGCATGTTTATGGTTGCCAACCCACCGGATGAGCCGAACCGAACCACATTGTCCATCCTGATTGCGAGCTTGGCTATAGTCTTGTCATCGAACGGGCTGTACTCGATGGTGATGCCAGTGATAATGTGGGTTGCGCCTCCAGCGCCGGTGTGGAGCTTAATGTGGCACTCGTGATCGGCTTCCAGCCTCTGGGGTTGGGCCGTCGATGTGTGGGTCGATAGACGAGGAGCTCGGACTTACTTGGGAACACTGCAGGCCCGCCGGACCCGGATACTCTTAGGTGGTGTCTATAGCTTCTTGAAGGACGTGCTCGACCTGCCCGTCTCTTACAACCGAGCACAAAATGGCGACGTCGTCGCATAGATGGTGTTGTTAATGGCCCCGATGCACGAACGCCGTTTCTACAGTCCGACCATTGCGACGTTGAACAGGGTGGGCAAGATCACCAGTCCTTGGAAGCTGCTGGCGCTCGCGACAAGCGCGATCTCTTCCAGCACGAACGCCGCCCGGAGGGCGGCTTTCCTGTGGGTAAGGAACGATTTGCTGTAAGCACAGAATTGTCTTTCAGATCAAGCTCAACGATCAACTGAAAAAAAAAAGAGCCACGCCTGCGCGAACCGCAGGACAGTGTCAGCGTAAGCTGGAGGAGAGATCTCAGAGACCATTTTAAACGCTTGAGGAAACTAGTCCAAGTAGAGGTGGTAGGTAATCCCTGCGCCATAACTCGTATCATCAAGTAGGCAAGTACCCACTACGCCATAAATACTGCGGTATTGTAGCGTGCAAATCTGTATCACTGCACATCTTCGAGAGTTTATTCGCGTCGCTTTCCCGAAAACGAACCGAACTGTCGGCCCGGCGTCGACGGCGAGCTGCGGTTTGATCTCTCTGCACAGCTGTCTGTTGTGCCCGACGTTGCCTTGCTGCAGCCGCGCGCGTAGCTCTGCGATTCGCTTCTTCAGCAGCTGTCCGCGCCTTATGAGGAGGCGCTATCAGGTATATCGAAGAGCCAAGTCAGGTTGCTGTCGGGGCTGTGCACGTCGCCTGCCGCGTGACGCATGGCACGATACGCTTCAAAACTGCTTCAAAGGCCAGCGCTTCCTAATAATGATGACGGAAAAGTTCAAGAAGATTGTTTCATAATGATGATGTTAATGATGCCTCTGTAGTGGGTTCAGAGCTAAAAAGCATGCAGCTGGCCCAGTGTTCTTTCAAATGATTCCTCGAACTCGCTATGTAACGCACTTTCCGCGAGGTGCAGTGGCGTATTATTATTCTGCCACGTAACATTACATTTGTTAATGCGATTCGTCGGCACACGTTTACATGTTTAGGTCTTTTAGTGAAGATTTTTCAAGCACAGGCGTAGCTCAGTGGTAGAATACTCGACTGCCACGCAGAGGGTGTGGATTCGAATCCACGCATAGGACGTGGGTTTGAATCCTCCTCGGTCCTGATAATTTTTTTTTTCTAAAGTTTGCGCGATAGCGGTTACGGGCGCCGGCGGCGGCGGCGGCGGACAACTACGGCGCCAAAACGGCCCTCGTGATCTCATAGCAGCTTATGCTGAAAAATGAAAGAATGGACAATGTTGCCAGAGGCCTTGTCCAGGTGTAGGCCGACAATAGCCTGCATGACTCGAGTGTTTCGGTCGGTGAATTGGTGCTTGAGCAGCTTCACGACGTCTTGCGCTGGCAAGTTGATTCGAAACCGAATCGTGGTGTGTCGGTAGAGTCCGTTTTCTGAGCCAGGTCAGCCTGTTGAAAATCACGTGCTGAGCCACCTTGCCTATGCAGGATGTAAGCGAGGTGGGGCGCATGTTATGAGGACTGTGCGGTGGCCGGGCTTTGAGGTGAGCATGGTGTGAGCGAGCTTAGACAGGTCGGGGACATAGCCACTCTCCCACGCCTCGTCGAAGACTTCTGTCACCTAGATAATCGACCGATCATCAGGTTGCACAGGACCCTATTCGTTATGCCATCGGTGTACGGGGAGCGCCTGAAATTAAGTTCGTAAAGCACCCCGCGGAACTCTTCAGTACTGAGCTCGGCGTCCAGCTCGGGGCTGGGCAGTCCTGAGTACTCGGGCTCCATAGTTGTGGGGCTCGAGTCGACGGAGACGTCTTGTTCATAAGTCGCTTCATGACCTCCTTTACGAATAAGGATTGCGTCGCCTCGTGCATGGTACATAATAGTAGATTCCGCTAGTTTGTCCTAGTTTAGTTCTCGATGAGCACGTGCTTAACCAAATTCCACGTAGTGCCTTTTTGCATCTGGCCGTTCACCAAGTTGCACACATCGTCCCAGTACTCATTGGCGACATTGCGACAGTTCTCCTCGATGGTTTTGTTCAATCCGGATATTTGCTTGCGTAGTGTACGCTTGACGCGCTGGCCCTTGAAGCGGGCTATAAGCGACTGCTTTGATTTGAGAAGGTGGGCCAGGTGACTTCATATCATCGCCAATGGAATGGCGGAGCTAATCTTCTTGATGGCACTTCTGACATACTCCCCGATCCGAGTCATTCATTGCTCGAGACTCGGCCTGGTTGCAGGAAGAAAGTGGTCGCTGCTGACTTCGAAAATCTTGTCGCAATCCAACTTGCCTTCTTGCAGGCTACCGGGAAATTTGTGACCAGGGCGTAATGGTCACCACACAAGTCTGTGCCCGAGTTGGTCCTGTATTCCTCGAGTCTCTGCACGTCGAGGTGACCAAGCAGTGGGAAATATTTTTTTCGGTGATTAGCGTCAGGTCAATACCCGTTACGTTCTGCCACAGTTTACCAGCCTTGACGGCACTGAACGGACGCCCGCAGTATGATGAGCAGCTTAAAGACGCCCACCGCGAAAAAGTGTTGCGTGGCCGCCAAGTTGACTTCTTTTTTCAGTAGGGCCTTGAATCTGTGTTAGGTTCTTAGGGCTGCTGGACACATTGAGGATAAAGATGATGCGGCGGTCGGAGCTACCGGTCAGAATCTCGCATTGGTAATGGCCATCTCAACGTCGCAAGAGAGCTGCGTGAGCTTGCTACTTACAAGGGTGGCAGGCGCCCCGGCCGTTGGAATGGTGCTACACGGGCTGGTATCCGGTCTATGTGATGCTGGGCGTCAGTGTTACCTGAAGAGGAATGACATGAGGTTTCTTGGTATTTCTTCGGATGTAGTGCTGCAGGGACGCCCTTTTGGCGAGGAAGCCCCTGCAGTTCCACTGCCAACGCGAAACGTCTCACTTGACTTCGACATATTCAAACGGTGTACGCTGCAACTGCCCTCGGATTGGCTTACGATTGCGTGGACGGACTGCGAGGGGGGGAGCGTTCGCAGTATGAGCGGGTACAATGACATTTTCGAGATTCTAACATGGACATGCGGTCCTTTTGCGCGGCCAGTGGAACATGCAGCTGGGCAAAGTTACAGAGTTGCTTGATGCCTTCGCTTAGCGTGGAGGGCTTCTCGGAGCTCCGATTTGACCGGACTGGCTACACCGTCCCCTTCATAAGGAATGGCACTTTTCATGGGAGTGCTGAGACTACTGCTGCTGCAGGTACTGACTTCATTGCCGGGCACCGCCATGGGTTGGGCGCTATCTCCAGAATGGAAGTGGCTGCGGCATGTGGTGGTGGGTTTCTAACGTTCTTAAACGGCCCCTAAACAACCCCGAGGTCCAAAATTTGTTTTAAAGATATAACTGCGTTCTTGTGCGATGTGAACACGCTCGTGCAAGAATTTTGCGAATAGGTGCAATAATAAAGAACTTACATGGGTTTAAGTGGCCGCTTGCATCGGTTTAGTTTTCTCGGTCGGCCTCCCCACCCTTCTCTGCAGAGGAGAGGGTAGGCGCGGCGCACGTGGTGACTCCGCCCACTTTTGACACGTTAAATGACGGGAGGAACTGACGTCATTGACGCTTGCGTTGCAGTTCCGGTTGCTCCGGCCAGCGCCGCTCCGGCGCTCACGTGGTGCGATGGCCACAGTATCTGACATAGACCTCGTTTCGACAAATCAACGAGCTGCAACTGCGCAAAGTTGTTCGCGGTAGAACGTGACGTCACCTTGGATGTGAGCGCGACTGGTCAATCGCAGAAAAGAGGTGCGGGAATTGTTTTTGAAATACGGCGTCTGTGTGGCGTGAAGCGCTGTCATATTCGCAGAATGTGATCGCCGCAAACTTCTTTATGATTGAGTTAGCTTGTTTGGGCGGCCTAAAAAAAGTAGCAGCCTGTTTAGTGGCCTTTTAATGTCGCCAATATCGGACGTTAGCCTTTCTGTAGTTTCCCTCATTATTGTGTTCTCACGTTTCAGCTGAGAAATATCGCGCGCGCTTTTCGCATGCTCAAAGAGTGACCTTGATGCATCGCCTGATGGTTCTCCTCGATCCGTGTTGGCCAAGATAAGAGAAGACTTCTTGCTTCTCAGTGACAGACCGGTAGGCTGCTGGCTGCCTCCGCTATATCTAAAACGGGTCCTAGAGTGCCTCCTGGACTGAAATTGGCTCCTTCCTGCTCGAGAACTTCCTCGGGAACGGGACGGTCTAATAGCGGGAACGGGAGGGGCCTCTGGGATGCCCCTCGGAACGCTATAGCTGCAGGAACTCCTGGCCATCCAGGAGGGGTGGCAGTGATACCTCGGCTTATTCTTGATTGGTGTCGCGTACGACAAAGTAGGTATCCGGGATCTTTGCCTTCATTCCTTCTCGGCCGTGAGGTGATGTTCGCCGCACAGCCTGCACTCGGGGGGGGGGGGGGGTAGCTGGTGTTGCGAGTCCGGGTTCGATGCGCCGCAGCCCCGACAAATGACGTTGCCGGGGCTGGAACACACATTGGCGCGGTGACCGAGCTGACCACAGGTGTAGCAAGTGACTCTCTGCTTGCGACAAAGCAAACAAGTACAAATGTGGGGCTATAGCAGACAAATTTTGGGACCCTGAGACCATCGAAAGCAACGAAGGCAATGACATACTTACCTACCAGGGCCAGTGGGTTCTTTTGATGCACGACCTTCTTGTCATCTTCTCGATCGCCTCTTTATCGGCCGGCGAAATTCAAGGCCAGCCAATTAATGGTAGATGAAACGGGCACGCGCAGACACCGCGAATAATCTGACGGCTGTAGTGGAACAGCATTCTTATATAACAGGTCATAATTTCGATAAAATCAAGCTTTGCTTACTTCAGGCAAATTTAACCTCGTCGAAGGACAGAAAATACAGGCAATACAAGTTTTCTACACTACAGCCTATAGGCATAAACATTTCTATTGAGGCCCTTGAGGCTATTACGTACAGCAGGGGGTAACGACAGTAAGAATTACAGGTTGAAGTGTTTCGCCTATGAAGGGTAACGGTGTTTCTTACACCGTTAGCCTTCAGGTTAACGTGTTTCGCCAGTTACAGGTTAAGGTGTTTCGCCTATGAAGACTGACGATGTTGGTCTAACACAGATCTACATCTACTGCAGTTTTGGTATTAACCGGAAAAATAAACAAAGCCCTGAGAAATAACCAGACTGCCGTCGTTGTTTTCCTTGACGTAAGGAAAGCTTTCGACTCCGTCAACCACAACATTATGTTAAGTAAGCTTCATGACTATAGCTTCCGAGGCAAAATTCACTAACTTCTCACATTCTACCTGTCCACCGACAACAACGAGTAGTGATGGATGGTGCCGTTTCCTTCACTCATTCAATAGGCTCTAGGGTACCTCGAGGCTCAGTTATTGGACCCACTATTTTTTCCCTGTATGTTAGCGATCTCCCCTCTTTCCTGCTATAGTTAGAAGCCTTAATGTACGCAGACGATACGGCACTAATCTTTGTTGGTGATAGCTTAAGTGATGTCGATAGTAATATTAAGGAAGAGTTAGAGAGAGTACATTTATCGTTTAAACAACAGCCCCTAAACATCAACACAGGTAAACTTAAATATATATATAGTCTTTCACTCTAGGGAGAAACAGGTCGATTTTACAGGGTTGAACTTGTTTCCGGATAATGCACTGCTACAGCGAGTAGCCTCGTTTAAGTACTTAGGGGTCATGTTCGACTCGTATGTGAACTGGAAATCGCATATAAAAAGGACATGCTCCAAGCTAGCATATGGTTGTCACACGTTATTAAAAGCCTGCAAACGTTCTGACGCAAAAATTTTACACATTCTATACTTCGATTTTGTGCACGGCCACTTGAGCTACTGCATAGCATTATGAGGTAGCACATATAAAACCCATTTCAAATCTATTAGCCGCCTGTAAAAGAGGGAAGTTAGGATCATTACATGCTCAAACCGGACGGATCATCATTATCATCAGCCTGTCTACGCCCACTGCAGGGCGGATAGTGCAAAACAATTGTTTCAATTGCACGTTCTTCAGCTACACTCTGTTCACGTGCCCAGTGTTGCTGATATAGTGCACAGAATAATCAAACATGATACCTATTTCCATTAAGTACCTATACGTTACCCGCGCGCAGTACAAGAGCTGCAGCAATGAAGTGCTTCAATTTACCGCTTGCCAGAAATGCCTACGGTCGAAGGCTAGCAGCATTTCACGGCGCTTTAACTTGGAATGTCATACCCACCGACCTAAAACAGGCGAATAATTCTTTTATGGCCTTGAGGTGCTTCATGTTCAACTCTTAAGTCTCGCAATTGTATAAGTTGGTATTTTAGTCTGTTGTTATTCTCTGTGTGATTGAATTATGTGTTTCTTTTCCAATCCTTTTGTCACTGTTGTAACCGCTTGCGAAATTATGTAGGCATGTCACACACTTAGTCCCCTTACTAACCAGTTAGGCTATGGGACCAAACAAGTGACTGCGAAGTTTTTTGTTAAGTGGATTTCAAAGTTTTAATAAAAATGAACTAGCACAAAAACGACAATGCTGATTTAGGGGGCAGCAAAGTGTCGATTAGGCCGCTGAAGAAACATGATTATCCAGTGAATATTCAGCATCCTGGCCACTTCTGACATTTAGGACTGTAGGGTGTCTGTGAGTGACCTAAAATGTTTGCGCAATACTCCTCGTAATACTTTCGACATGTCGCTAGATGGTCTTCATTGTCGATACTTTGATTCCAAACATGCAGCTCGCATTTTCGCTCCTCTGTTTTGCCTGCAAGAAAGACATTATAAATATATACAATAATATTCGTCCGTGAAGAGGGACGGTTGCGCGAACATCACATCTAACGCCATCAGTGCACATAAAAAGCAGGCTAATTTTTGGTTTTCGGCATATTTCAGTGTTTGTTAGATGAATTTGCCTGATTTGAAATTATTTTTCTCGATGTTCTGTGTCGTAGGATTTCTTGACCTGTCCGTAATTAGAGAAATGCATACGTAGGCACAGCAAGGCATATTTCATTTAAAAAAAAGCCAGGCCTGCGCGGAACCGCAGGAAAGTGCCAGCGTAAGCGGGAGGACCGACCTTGTCAAGGCCATATTAAACGCTTCAGGAAACTAGTGCAAGTAGAGGTGGTAGGTATCCCCTACGCCGTAACTCTTTTCATTTCGCCAAGTAGGCAAGTACCCACTACGCCATAATTACGGCGGTATTGTAACGTGCAAATCTGTATCACTGCGCATCTTTGAGAGTTTCTTGGCGTCGTTTTTCCGAGAACGAACCGAACTATCGGCCCGGCGTCGACGGCGAGCTGCGTTTTGGGCTTTTCTTTGCACAGCGGTCTGTTGTGCCCGACGTTGCCTTGCTGCATCCGCACGCGTAGCTCTGCGATTCGCTTCTTTAGCAGCGGTACGCACCTTACGAGGAGGCGCCATCAGGTATATTGAGGAGCCAAGTCAGGTTGCTCTCGGGGCTGCGCAGGTAGCCTGCCGCGTGACACATCGCACGATAAGTCAAAACTGCTTCAAAGGGCAGCGCTTCGTAATAATGATGACGAGAAAGTTGAAGAAGATTCAAGAAGTACTTGTTTTTGAGCTAGTTGGTCACTTAACTCATTAAACATGTTCCGGCGCAATAAGAAACGAGGAAGAGAAGAGAGCAAAGGAAAGATACAGACGAGCGCCATCTGGCGCTCGTCTGTATTGGTGTGATTCGGGAAAAGAAATGTTTGTAGAGGAAAAAGAAATAAAGCTATAACTTGGTGGCCCGGCTACCGCCCCGTTATAAAGGGGAAGCTCCTAATATCCATCCATCCATCCATCCTTTGCTCTCTTCTCTTCCTCGTTTCTTTTTGCGCCGGAACATGTTTAATGAGAATCGAAGAAGATTGTTTCATAATGATGATTTTGATGATGCCTCTGTAATAGGTTCAGAGCTACAAAGCACGCCGCCCTGTGTTCTTTCAAATGATTGCTCGAACTCCTTATGTAATCCACATTCCGTGACGTGTAGTGGCGTATTATTATTCTGCCACGTAACACTGCCTTTGTTAATGCGATTCCTCGGCACACATTATATATGTTTAGGTCATTTAGCGAAGATTTTCCAAGCACAGAGTAGCTCCGTGGCAGAATGCTCGACTTCCATGCAAAGGGTGTGGGTTCGAATCGACGCAGATGACGTGAATTGAATCCTCCTTGGTTCTGGTTATTTTTTCTTAAATTTGCCCGACAGCGCTTACGAACACCGGCGGCTGACAATTACAGCGCCATAAACGGCCTTTGTTGTGACCTCATAACAGCTTACGCTGTAAAACCACGAGTCACACATCTGCGCCTAGGGGCCGTAGGAAGATGGCAGCGAGGTAGAAGAGCATCCAGCAGCCGAGCAACTTCAATCGCTCAGTACGCATGGAGACATTCCGGCATACAGAGCAGCTAATCGTGAAGTCCCGAAAAAATACTAAAAGAATTTCGTGGGAACCCCTCTTCGTCGTGTGTCAGGGAAGGGCACCTTTCCTTGTGGAATCGCACAGCTGGGATGGCACCGGCTTAGAAATACCACCGCACGCGCCGGGAGCATTCAGCGCGAGAGGAGCATAGTGCAAGGATTGTGGTTCGGTTAAGAAAAGGACGCGAATTTTGGCAGCCCTTGTCGGCAGCACGGCGCAAGCGTCCGTGGGGGTAGCGGAAAGGGAGTGAAAGAGATAGAAAGGAGTTAAAAAATTCACAGCATATCCACGGGGTGAATGATGATGAGTGGGCGAAGCTCCGGAGTGAATCACCGGTAAACCGTTAATCTTCCGTGTAATTCGCCCAGTCGATCATCATGTAAAGACGTGAGAAACACTGTGTGTATATATACAAATCAACTTTTATTTGTTCTTAGACGATGGATGGCTTGCGTTCTAGTAACATTCTAGTAAGGGGGAGAGGCCACAGCGTCTTACGCAGCCCCTTACACAGGCCGGAACGCGCACCACGTTTGCCGGCGCCATCACATGACTGTGAGAGAGTATAAGGCGGAGAGGCCAGAGTGTCTTACACCAGCTTCTTACACAGGCCGTAACGCGCTAGCACAAACGCGTAGAAACGCGCAGTCTTTCGTTAATGTTGGGTATTTAGTGTCATCGTGGTGCATGTGTCCATGTGCGCTTCGTGGCGTAGTGGCTAGCGCCGTGCGTTCGGAAGCGAGGGGTCCCTGGTTCGATTCCGCGCTTCGGACACAACGTTCGGAATTTTTAGGGGCGAAGCTCCTTAAAGCGGCACCCGTTCGTCCCTCGTCGTAGTCGTAGTAGTGCGTAACCAGTCTTACGCTTTGACCTCCAAGGTGGTGCCGGTGGGAGATTTCTCCTGTGCGTTGTTGAACAATAAAAAATTCGCAGCGTGCGCGTTAACTAAAAGCCGAATTCTTCTGTCTCTCATTCCCCATTAGCAGCCATTTCGTGCGTCCGCGATGTATGTAGTAGTAGTTAGTAGTAGGTAGCCACCGGCGCGTGCCTGCTGGAGCGCACGCACTCGCCGAGGGCGAGCGCGTGGCACCTGGCGCTCGCCCTCGCCGCGAGCGCCGGGAGCCAGGCGCTCCCCGGCAAAACCTATATATATATATATATATATATATATATATATATATATATATATATATATATATATATACACACACACACTGGATCTTGACTTGCAATGAAGTGCCGGTGGGAGATTTCACTGGTGCATTGTGCATAGTTGAACCGTGAGGATTCGTAGCATGCGCGTTAACTAAATTAATCCGGAACTCGGCACGATCTACGATGCACATCCCGAGCTTCGCCCACTCATCATCATTCACTCCGTGGATATGCTGTAATTTTTTTTTTCTCATGGTCCACCAAGCGCGATCCGACACGTACGGCGACGATCCAGGAGAATGAGAGGAGCGCTCCCACTAGCGCCGGTCTGAATCACAGAGGGTTTGTAAGATTCGGCAGCTGAAGAGCTGCGTTACCAGTATTCCTTTTCAGGGGCGTGTAGAAAGGCACTTGTCACATTGTCCCATGGCCAGTTCGTGCCTTTCTCAAGCAACTCGGTTAGTGGCGGAGGGGTGTCTTTACTGCAGGAAAGTGACGGCAAAAAGCAATCATTCGCCAGAATCGTCGGGAACTCTTATCGTTACGTGGAGATGCATAATGCGCAATGACACTAGTCTAGGCCTGGTTCGAGAATTCCACTATCGAAAACAGAACCGACGAGGTTGATCTTCTTAACAGCCAGCTGCAGCTTTCGGGATTAAATTGTTGGACCAGTTGCTGTGATGCACCATGTGCAAGTTTTCGAAATGTTCTTCAAACGTGCGTGAAAGCTTGGTCATATCTTAATGATATGAGTGAGAAAACAACAATTTTTTATACCCAAAGACCATATGCATCACACGCTGCTACGAACTCGGATTATAGGAAAGACCAAGGGGCATGTGAAGAATCTGAAATAAACGTGTACGGCATGGGACTGCAGTTTTTGAGACTTCGTCAAGGGGAGCCTTAATTTGAAGATAACCCCGAGAGAAATTGACAGTCGCGAACAACGTTGCGTTTCCCAGGGCATAGACTGTGCTCGATATTGTCGGCGAAGGATTAAAATCTTTGTGTGGCAGCGTGTAGTTAGGGGTAGTCGACGGAAATTTTTCTTTGGTGACAGGACTGCCGGGAAGGCGCATAGACGTTCCAAGGTTATCACTGTTCCTGTGTCGGTCTTTTAACCCAGGGCTTCATCGCGAAGGGCTGGTTCGTGCTGAATTACGACGCCAGTCAAGGCCGGTTTTTGCCAGTCGATACGATGGAACAGGACACCGGTCTCCCGCGGTCGCTCCCTCAGCCTTTTTGAACATGGTGTCGGCTCGGCTTCCAGCTGCTTGTGCTATTTCCGCTGTCTCGAAGTTGCGATGGAAGCGTACATTTTGTCATGTGGTCTTTCAGTGTACGGTCCCGTAGTTTGTTGTCATGGAAAAGGGTATCGTCTCCGACTGTCGTGGAAGCCGGTAGTCCCTCGCGGAAAGTCTAGGTTAACACTTCGCCTGCAGGAAAATATTGGCCGAGAAACATTGGTACTGACACACCAGGCAACCAGAGATATCGTTGACGCTCTGTTATCCTTTAAATGCTGTCTTTAATTTAACAGAGCCTTTAGCATGACGTACATGCCTGGATGCTATATTGAAGTGTATGTATGTGCTACGAAGGTCGAACTTCTTATGTCTCCACTGTTTGAACAAGTATTCACCGATTAAACAAATACTTCAAATATTATCAGTAAGAGCAGGTTTGATGTTGAACTTCCATTGAGATAGTAGGCATTCATTGTGAAATTAAGTTTTATTGTGGGTTCTGGTGACATAACTTGTGGTATGTGGCACACGCAGCGAAATATAACTGGCTGTCGAGCTTGCTTTCCTCCACCGCAGGTGCTGGGAAGGGTTCCGCACTCCTCATGTTGGCTGCCAGCTCGTTCAAGACACTGCTATTGCTAAGTGTAGCCGGACGAAGCCTTTTTGGGAATGTTATACGCAAGTGGCACAGCGGGCAAAGCACTGCCGCCCCACATGAACATTTTGGGCACACTTGTAGTATAATGTTACAGCACTTCCGTTTTGTCTAGTGAGCATCTTAATAACACAATGCTTTTCAGCGAAGTGACCCCCCGAGTATTCACTGTCGCTGTGGGCTCGCGGAAGCCTATTGAAAACCTGGGAGATCGCGGCGGCGGGTGTGGCCGCCAATTCTCTTGGTGTGCTTGGGTAAGAAGTGAGAGCGCAGCATATTGACCCTGCTCCACGACGATGTTCTTGCCCTCATCGACGACGCACTCATGATACGGCGTTGAATGTGGCTCCACTCCGCCTTTGCTCATACGCCAAGGGGTCCAAGACGCGAGGTCCAGGACGCGAAAGAAGGGCCCGGACGCGCGAGGTCGTATGAAGGGCTGGTTGCCGGGGTGCGCGGAAGCAATGACGACGCCAGGGGAGATAATATCGGAGGCGAGTAAATACGATCAGTAAAGGAGCGCCTTGGGCTCCGCAAATCCCTCGTGTCAGGTTTTTAAGGATTTC
>JABSTT010003825.1:0-26090 GCA_013339685.2 Hyalomma asiaticum | reverse complement strand
AAGCGACAGCACCGCATGATGAGTTTCAGCGCGCACTTACTGCTGCGCTACCCTGTGAACAATGTTGGAGTTACTGTCGATCGAGCAGAGGTTTTTATCTGTCGAATAAATTGAAGTTACTGCGAAAAGTATATCGCAAAAGTAATTTTTCATTAGATCACAGG
This sequence comes from Hyalomma asiaticum, assembly GCA_013339685.2. Lineage (NCBI taxonomy): Eukaryota > Metazoa > Arthropoda > Arachnida > Ixodida > Ixodidae > Hyalomma > Hyalomma asiaticum. The sequence continues at coordinate 25,926 of JABSTT010003825.1, read as the reverse complement.
TGTTACGTGGAAACACATCCTTGTTTTTGCTGCATGACATGACGACATGCCACCGCCGCTTGTGTTGGGGGCTGCCATCCTGCAAAACGCTCGCACGCTGTCCCGCTGCATACGCTCCGCTGAAGAGACGAAATGAGCGGGCGAGCGGCTCGCTCCGTAAATGCGCTGGCTGTCCCAGCGTACCGCGCATGCGTAGTTGGCGTCTCCGCTCGTTCGCTGGGCCCGCTGGCCCGCTGAGCCGCTTAGCTATTACTCCCTATTGTCCAAAAAGTTTACGGCACAAAGCGATCAGGTCTGCGACGCTGTCTTTGCGGGTAGCGACGTTCACTAGGAGCGTTCGAAGTGTCCCCCGGTTCACTTTGTGCGATTGGCGAGCTGTTGACGTCATTTGACGAGTCGCAGGTCGGGACTTGGGCTGGGACTTCTTGCTGTCTTGCACTCAAGGGCAGATCTAATTCCGTGGCGATGTCGCGCGGTGTCATCATTGCGGATATGATTCTGGTGACGCACCCACTGGAACACATCACGCGGGGTCATACACTTAACCGGTATGACACTGGTCCAGTACGCGCAAGAACTGTTGCACACAGCCACTTTGGTCCCGATCGGAAATTGCGCAGACGAACGGCATCACCAACAGCGAATACACTGTCGCGATACGGGCGACGCCTTGACTGGTCAAACTGGCGCTGGCGCACTCTGTTTGCGACCTCTGGTCGTATCAGGTCTAGTGTGGTCCGCAGCCGTCTCCCCAGGAGCAAAGTGGAAGGGGCCTCCCCCGTCGTAGCATGAGGCGTATTACGATACGCCAGAAGGAAGTCTGCCAGAAGGATACGCCAGAAGGAAGTCTCGGACTGGCCTTTCGGAGCGCCAACTTCAACGTCTGAACAAAACTCTCAGCCAATTCCTTGCTGCATGGGTGGTACGGTGCAGTCCTTGCGTGCCGTATGCCCCTTGCTTCTGCAGAAATGAACTCGCTTCCGTTGTCGGACACGAGTGTTTCTAGAAATCGAAATCTGCATAAAAGTTCATGAATGCAAGCAATGGTTGCCTCTGAGGTAGTCGCGGTCATAGGACATACTTCTGGCCACTTGGAATGGGCGTCGACTATGACTAAGTATGATATGCCTTTTATTGGACCTGCAAAGTCCACGTGTAGGCGTTGCACGGACGCGTCGGCCAGGACCAAGGATGTAGCGGCGCTCTCACTGGAAAACTGCGTGTCTCTGCGCATGCGTGACAAGAGCCCACACAAAACTCTATGTCATCATCCATATTTGGCCAGCACACATAGCTTCTTGCAAGCTCTTTTGTGCGCACCACTCCCGGATGCCCCTCATGTAATTCATCTAGGACAAATGTACGGAATTTTTCTGGTACCACCACAAGCATTCCCAGCATGACGCGACCCTGATATAAGGAAAACTCTAGTTTCCTGCAGAAAAAAATTGCCGGCCAATCCACCCTGTGAAGGTGGTTGGAAAGCGACGCTTTTTATTCCACCCTCACGGTGACTGCGGCGCACTTGATATTTCACACACTACAACGTAACTTTAACCACGGCCTTTATTATTATTTACTTCACAACAATCTCCCACCGGCACTTCATTGCAAGTCAAGATCCAGTGCCTATATATATATATATATATATATATATACATATATATATATATGGGTTGCCGGTGAACGCTTCTACAACGCGAGCAGTCGGTATTTCTCAATCAAGAAACTCGCTAGGAGACGCTGCCTGCGCCAACGTTGTCTCTCGCGGGTCAAGAAGGCGCGTTCTCCTTCTTTGCGAGCTGGTAGCGTTCATCGAAGAGCGTTTCCATAGCCAACGCGCGCCTTTCGCTCTCTCTCTGTCTCTCTCTGTCTCTCACACACAGAAGACAGCAGAGGCAGGCGCCGGGTGGCACGCGCCGGGAGAGAGAGAGAGGTACGCGCCGGGAAGCACGCGCTCGCCCTCGGTTCGTCGGGATCGTTTTTTGATTACAACGACGGACACGACAGAACCCCTGGCTGGTAGAGGTACAAAGCTTCGCCTTAAGATGATTGCAGGTTCGCAGATACGCTAGAAGGCCAGCCGGACAAGATGTACTGCATTACTTGAGGGAAAACTGGATCCCGTGCCGTTTCTTCTGCGATCTGTTTACTGCAGACTGGCATGCCGTCCAAACGCAAAACCAGACAATTTTCTTTTGCGCCGTCTGTTCCCTGTTGCTGGTGCGATAAGCAATCAGCGTCCACGTTCTGCACTGAAGGGCGATACTGCATCGAAAAAGAGTATGCAAAAAGCGTGACTACCCAGCGTTCCAGTCGGGCAGCTGCGATGGGTGGAATGCCTGTTTTGGGGCCAAACATCGTCTCAAGTGGCTTGTGATCTGTGAGCAACACAAACTTCCGTCCGTAAACGTAGTAATGAGACTTCTTGACTCCAAAAACAAGCGCTAATGCTTCTTTTTCCAATTGCCTGTAACCTTGTTCAGCCTTTGTTAACGTTCGTGAAGCATAGGCTATTGGATGAACTTGGCCACCACAAATGTGCGATAAAACTGCGCCTATTCCATAGGAAAAAGCATCGCATGACAACTGCAATGGAAAGCTGGGGTCATAGTGAATTAGAACAGGCTTTGACGAAAGCACTTTTTTTACTTGCGCAAACGCACATTTACATGCGGCGTTGCATTGCCAAGGTTCGTCTTTACTCAAGAGCTTGTTCAGAGGAAAGAGTATGGATGAGAGATTCGGAACAAACTTCCCATAGTAATTTATGAGCCCTAGCACTGACTGCAGCTTCTGTTTGTCTGTTGGAGCTGGTGCATTTGCAATTGCGACCAACTTTTCATCCGTAGGGCGAACACCGTCTTTTGTGATGACGTGACCCAGGTACTGCAGTTCACTGCGAAAGAAATCGCATTTTGAAGGTTTCACTCGAAATCCGCGTTCTGATAGCCGCTTCAGCACAGCTTCCAGGTTGATAAAGTGTTCTGCTTTGGTGCGGCCCGTGGTCAGTATGTCATCGAGATAACAAGTTACGCCGTTTAGTCCTTTGTGCGCGTTATCCATAATAGGATGAAACATTGCGGGAGCAGGTGAAATGCCAAACGGTAGGCGGTTGACCAAAAACAGCTCTGCGGCATACTGAGTAATGGTCTCTTGCGGTAGTTGTGAGCGGCGATGAAATTTGGCTCTTTCGCCGATAATGGACCGTTTCGGAACAAGGTGGTTTCGCAGTAAGCTTAGAAGTTGCTCAAAAGACTTCTTAGCGGGAGTCTCAGGAGATGTTAACGACTTCAACAATGCGTATGTCTTGGGTCCTACCAGGCTTATCAAGGTATCAGCCTTCTGGTCCTCCGAGACCTTGTTAGCACGCAAAAATACTTGGAGGCGTTCTTCATAGCTGGCCCAATCTGCTGAAGATTCATCAAATGGTTCTACTTGCCCCAAATGCGCCGACATCGTTTCGCTGACTTGTCTTCTTGTGGCAGTCGCCCAGGGTTCGAAGAACCTCGTCGCCAAGAACTATGTCGTGTTCCCCGGGTACCGGGTATGAAGACGCCGACAGTACTTGAACATGCTTTATTGCATGCCAGCAACCTAACAGTAGCCAAGAGTCCTGAGGGAAAAGTGCCCCGCCCCAGCCGTGCGCCAAGCACTTTTATTGCTTTTATTCACATCGTGGACGAGGGCGTTGCGATAAGGGCCGCGTGGCAGAGTATCGCGCAAGCACGCATGTTCATATATGCGACAAGCACAAGAAAAAAAAAATGAGTACACAAACCTAAACCTTATGGAGCGCTGTTGAGAAAAGCAACTTCCCTGTCTCAAAGTGCAATAAAGAATGTGCTGAAGCACTTGTTGTAATGTTGCCTGGTGAACCAAATTCTATCGTGCACTTTAGTCATGACCTCGATTTCATCAAACTCTAGTGTTCGCTTTGACACTGGCAAACATTATTACTCCTTACAGCCACTGTTCTCACATGCCATCATTGATACAACACACCTTTTGCAACAGCATACCTTCAACAACTACGAATTTTAGGCATTTAGCTCTCCAGTGCTCACCAGGTTTAGATCAAACCTTTCTCATCAGGCAACATTATGACACAGAGCGGTGACAATTCACACAATTCCGCTTTGTTTTCACATTGATTTGCTCCTTTTCATTTGGAAGCAGCATCAAGTGTCTATGTACTCAGTCAAGAGAGATACTATACAGCCACACACAGCTGGGGATACATGACAAAATAACGGCGGTGAACGGCACAGCAGTTCGTGTTTATGCAGTACAACCTTACCTTCTGTCCTTCGCAGAAAACTATTCCTTTAACCTACATTTGATTATCAAATTTGCACTACATTTTTTGTATTGTTTGTTAGCACCTCTCCCACGCAAATCTCTTTTTCGGTTCATGGCCAATCCTCCAGAGTGGGTTCCGCGAAAGTACCCAAGGCCCAACCAACCAACCAACTTTACAATGAACACATGAGGCTCGCGGCGATTAATCATCTTGCATAAAGAAAATTAACCTGAACTTAAAGCATATTACGTTTGCGGCGTGTTCACAAATTCAGATGCGAAGCGAGGAAACCGTGAACCACAGTAATGCACTAAGAAGCACGCAAGGCCTTTCAGCGCCTATGCGCAATGCATTTATTTATTTATTACGTACTCCGTCCGGCTTATAGGCTTTGGGCATATGGAGGGGTAGGAATGCTACGCGAAACAAGCTCGCCGTTTAAGCAAAGTGAAATCGTGTAACAAAAGACAATGGAAAGCACATGTGCGAATTTTTTTGCACAAAGTGCAAAAAAAACTGAGTAAGGATCACTGCACCCAACAAACACATCAGATGCCCGAATGCCCAATATATACAGGGAATTTGTGCATCTGGGGCCGGATTCACAAAACTCACTTACGAGAAACTTTTCGCGTAAGAGAAATTTTTCTGCGTAAGTGGATTCACGAAGCGAAGAAAATGTCGTAAGAGGACGTGGTTCTCACATCGGCCGCTGCTATAGCGAGCGCTGGGGTTGCCGATTAATATATCAGCGATAGTGATGCATTTGCGACGTAGGCGAAAAAGGTTCGTAAGTGGATTCACGAAGCGAAAATGGTCGCAAAAACAGCGTAGCTAAGCGGAAATCCTAAGAGTGGTCCGGAGCACTCTTACGAGCAACATGGTGGCGTTGGAACGGGCAACCGCGGCGGGTATTTGGGTGTCGTAGGTGATACTAAAAAAATTATGGCCATGTAAGCTGGCTGATGATTGCCGCGTATGTAGAAGGCTCACAGCCTTGAGGTTGCTGTTGCAATTCTCTCTTATGCATTGGACAATCTTGCCACTAGCACTTGTCCAGTGAGCTTGTTGTTGGAGTTATTAGAGGTGCCTATTGGGTATTTGCAGCAAAATAACTTATGCATGCAAATGCTTGCGATTGGATGAAAAATGAAGAGTTGCGTGAATGGTGCTTGATGCCAAAATCGGTGCAGTGTATGGTCAATATTTTTTACCTTGTTTTTGTTGCGTCTCCCAATGAGGCGTACAAGCTGTGTTACCGTTGCAGCATTGGTCGCACATTTACCACCATAAGTGAACGGACAAAATTCTGTCGCACACTATTGGAATGGAAGTTGAACAGTAGGCTACAGTCAGCCATTCACGAACTCCTTATGTCGTTTACAGCTTCTCTAGCTGCAGTGCTCTTTATCATTTCCAAATAGGAACGCTCACCCAAATGCAGCTTCCGCTGTACATTATAGGCTGATTTACTGAAAACATATTGCTTCAACATACCCGCACATACAAGATATGTGTGATTTTGCGCATAAACTAAGAAATAAATTGAGTTTAATAGACATTTACTGTCCGTAAAAGAAAATGAAAAGGTTTCGCTATGGCAAATACTTAGGACGGAATGCAAGCGCCTAAAATGCACGCGAAAGCCTGTGCTAATGCAGTGCAATGTCACCTCGACTGCGCTCGCGCATTTGACAATTAGTTTCTTTCTAATTGGACGTCAGAGTCTCAGCAAAAGGCCGCTTCGTCCCTTGAGGTGCGTATTGTGGCTGGAATGTTAACCTAACCGAAGTTATCACGTAGTGATATGCCGTGCATAACATACAAGCCTACGCCAGGCATCATAAATATCGTAGCAGACGACGACAGCAGACGACGGTTTGAGCGAGAGGCCAAGCATGTGACTGGTTAGAACGAGGTAACTCTCTACAGCAGGCCATTTTATGACGTCACTAAAATGATGTCACTCACTTCTTTCACCGCGCATTTCTGTGGTGGTCGTCACATTATCCCCCTCGCACATAAGAGAATATTTCATATCACCGTAAGGAACGCGTAAGTATTTTTTAAGATCTCTCTTAAGGCGAAAAGAACATCATGGCGACGTAAACATAGTATGTGGGTGTTGTTTCGTGGTAACGTTCCTTGCTTGAGCTCCTTTACGATTCCATGGGATGTGTTGTTAATGCCGTTGCTTTTTCGATGCATGAAAGTTTTGTGAAAACCATCGCCAGTGTCCCGATTTGAGCGGTGAACACTGTTGAAGCCTCTGCCTTTGTGCTGGTGACTAGGGAACCGCGGTCAGTGTGCCGCCGTGGACTCACATTTAGGAAGCCTGCATTGTGTGTTTGAAGACCGGTCAGTTCGTTTGCCTTGCTTTGTGGTCGTTTGCTTTTGTGGCGTACGCCGTTTCGCATCGACTGTGTTTGGGCGCGTTACTTCAAGGATAACTCCGTGTTTAGAAAGAAACGACCTAGGCGTGTGCGTAGGTGCTGTGTTGACACTTCGAAGTCTTTTGAAGAGGCAGAGACCATGTGGAAGCGGTGCAACAGGTAACATAATTGTCGACTGCGCTACGCTTTGCCTTTGTGCCCTTCCACACCGTCACTTTGCTTGCGTTAGCGGCTAATGTGCGGAATTTGAAATAACACACCGATACGTTCTGTTGTGCATTTTTTATTTTATTTATTTTATTTATTGACACTCTATGGCGTACAGGCCAAAACAGCAGTTTCCATATTAGGCACAAATGCAGTTGTTAATAAAAAATGCAGAGATTATAGTTTCTTTCGCGGAACTTAAAAAACCATAAAATTCAGAAAGAAACGTAATGAAATAAGTGCTCGAGGTGCTATTTTACGACACACATATCAACTTGCTCAGCAGAACACTCAACAAGACAATGCTTTCGCATATATATATATATTGCTATTCCGACACTACTAAACGACATTAAGTACAATCGGTAAAATCGCTCAGCAAAGCCTTTTCAAGGATTTTAACCTCATTGATCGTTGCAACATCGTGCGGTAACCAGCTGCACGCATCGATAGCCTACACAATAAAGAAGTTTTTAAAAGAATGTGTGTTGAGTCTTAAAGGCTGTACGTAATGTCTGGGGCCACTGCGCGAAAGTGAGGTGTCAATAATTAACGTTTGGCTATTTCGGTTTAATATTTCCCATACAATATCTGCAAAGAAAACATTCAGGCTGTTGAAGCTCATTCTTTGCTGCACATTAGGAATCGATGCTAGCGCAGCGCTTTCAACGCCGTTACCGACTGCGTTCGTTGGAATGAGTTAAAAACAAATCGTAAAGCCCTATTTTGAACGCGTTCACATTTAGCAATGTTTCTGCGTGTGTGTTGTTTCCATATCAGACATGCGTATTCCAGCAATGGCGAAATTGTAGCCTTATATGCTACAAGGTTTACCTCAGTTGTCGTATCACTTAGGTACGACGAAGCATCCACGGTTTAATTTGTGACACTGTCAAAAGCGCAACGATTTCGGTTGCGGAAAAATTCGGCTTCAGCGCTTTCGGCATGGCGATGGCTAAACAGCAATCGGGTATGTCAGAGGCGTCTGAAGTTCCCGCACACACGGAAAAGTTCGTTTCGGCTATTGAGGAGCTCACAATAGCAGTTGGCCAATGCAGCTCTCACGTCGCTGGCTATAAACGCTCCCTCCTTCTTAAGGCGCTTAGCACTCAATGTCCGGCATAACGTAATAAAAAAGAAGTAAAATAACTTCTGTAACGAAAGGAAGCTATGGAAGGCTCTTTCTGCGCGTGCGCACAAAAAGCAAGGAAGAAAAAAAAAGGGGCGGGGGGGTGACGTCTCGCCTTTGATGATTTCTGGGGCTTAACCTCCGAAAACCACTCAAGGATTATGATAGACGCCGTAGTGGACGTCTCCGGAAATTTTGACCACCTGGGGTTCTTTAACGTGCTCTGACATCGCACCGCACACGGGCCTCAACATTTCGCCTCCATCGAAAAGCAGCTGCCGCGGCCGGGATTCGATCCCGCGACCCTCGGATCAGCAGCCGAATACCATATCCACTAGACCACCGTGGCGGGGCTTTGGACTCCTTTTTGTTACTTCTTAACTACATACGCCGTCATGTACAAAAGCAGCACTTACTAACGTATTAAAGATACAAACTCTACCTAAATTACCGAATTTTCTCAGTGTGTCATGAGAATAGCAGTAGTATTCAAAAATCTGATGACTAATTTATTCAAAGTGGGCATATTTATAAGCATATGTATCTTTCGGTATGTCTGATTTATTGAAATCTATCCATGGGCTTAAATTTGACACATCACGTGGAGGATGCATTTTTGGAACTTTTTTATCAAGCCGAACAGCTTTTATATGGCCTCAAAAGCTGCATCGATGTTTGTTCTAAGATTTTTTGGCGAAACAACAATTTACGTCGAGCTACAAGACATTATCATGCAAATAAGTGTACTGCGTGTACGAACGACCCGGATCAATTACGAGGCAGTGCATATTCATCAAAATGCATCTGAAATGGCAGTGAAAGGAGCAAACGTTGAGTGACATCTGCCCACCTTTAATATTTTACCTTAATTGCGGCTTCATGATTCCGGTCGTGTTGCTCGGTGGCACCTGCCGGTGTCACCAAGGGCGTCATTCTTTTTTTTTTCTTCTTCGAGCTATCGTCGTTGATAAAGCGCTAGCGCACGGGTTCACGCTGACCACGCGGGCGTCTGCTGCAGCGCGATGTGCATAGGCAGCGTAGCAGACGCCCGGAACAGGAAGATGAGGTGCGGCGAGGATCGATTCGCGATTATAACATAAACTCGACACAAGACGCTTCGAGGGCTGTGAGGCGATCATGTGACCACACATCTTTCTTTTGTTGTCGTTCCGTCTGCTTTCACGTTTCCTCCTTGCCCTCAATAGTGTCGAATATGTTAAATGCGCACCATTCCTATCGCGTGCCTTGTCGCTAAGAGATTTCGCAGCTAAGAATATCGTCCGTAAGAGAAAGCTTTATGAATCCGGCCCCTGATGCTCATACAGCGTAAGCCAAAATTTGTCCATGTTATTTAATACGTCCGCGGAGACTGGACACAACTCTGTTGAAATTACACATAAGCACTTGAAAAGAGGGGAATTTTTGGTAGCTTACTCAAATCAGGCTGTCCTTCAACGCTGACGGACCGATGTTAGCATGACACGAAGTTCTAATCCCGGGGATGCACGTATGAAGAAAGGCGAAATCAAATCGAGCGACCACAGACATTACACGTCGTTCCACACAGAAAGCGTGGTCATTGTGGAGACTGCCAAGCCACAATAGCGTACGGACCTTTCAGCGTATTGGCACGCCATGCAAGACTATTGTTAAAAATACATTCAACAAAGGAACTTATTTCACGAAATTCGCGCGCTTTAATAGGATAAATTTATTATTATTACTGTAATAAAGTCTGTAATTTGTTAAAGTGCCAAACTATACGGCGTGGCTCAAACAACTTCCGGTTACGAGCGCCAGATTTGAATTGGCGGAATAACAGTGCGGGTCCGCGAAAAGCAGCCTTATATTGCGCAGACGCCTCAAAGCTTTTGATAAAAAATCATGTCATATTCGAACTTTCTACATTTCAATTTATCGCGAAGTACTCAAAGGGCTATTATTGATTGTCGTCCGACTGGTGTTGCCGAAGCGATCTATGCAAGTATGTCGGAAAAAAAGTGCAGTCGCTTGCAAGTTATGTGTGTAACGCTTCGAGACACTTTATTAAGTGTGAATACCGGCACGTCTCCGGTGGGTCTCGCAGCTGACGTCTTCAAGATGTTTAAGAGAAGCTCTACACTAGACGTCTAATTCATAGCTCGACTTAGCCCTAGCTGTGTCAAGCCGAATCAAGAACTCTTGTAGCCTACTTTTGCTATCTGGGAAGTATCTCTTCAAGCACTTTGGCCCTAGCCGCACCGCTACTCCAGCTTTCGTGTGGCAGTCTGCAGCCTGCATAACTGACGCGCGTGTGCTCGTAGACCTTGTGCCATCGTCAACCACAACCCCATCCTCAATGTGGGTTCCAATGACTGGACCTCTTCTACCGGACGTGTAACCTTTGAAAACTACCGCGGCCTGCTTCACATCATAGCCAAGGAACCGCTAGGCATCAGTCAGACCCTCTGCCCAATCAGCGTGCACTAGGAACCAGACTACGACCTAGGCCGCCCTAACCAACAACGCAAAGCACCACTCGTACCAGATCCCGAAAGACTGGGCGACAAAACAAAGCGACAAACTGACTAGGTGAGCCTTGTGTCGGAAAGGCGAATACCTCCAGTGAATTCCTCATGTTTAGAAAAACAGTGGAAAAGCACATCCAAAACGAACGACACGCTTCAACTCTTAGTGCATACTTAGCGGCTCGTGTTGTGCCTAGGTAACTTAGTCTTTCTCTAAAAGGAGTCACAAGTCATATGTCCGCTAATATATAGGTAAATGACATGAAATTCTTACAAAGGCCTCTTTAGATCTGACCCGTATTGTTCAGAACCATTACCAGCCTGGTTTAAAAGACCCTAAATACGGAAGGACAACTGTGCGCGAGTGGTGACCTCGGTATGCATGCAATTGCCGAATTGAAAAGACAAAGTGAAGAAACTATGTCGGATTTACGACAAAAAAATGTAAAAAGTTGCTTCCTGTTGACGTGGACCGCTCCTTATTTCCAAATCGAGTAAGAACGGAGGTCCCGACAAGCTCGTTTCCAGAGCTAAAGGGTAGCACGCCGCCGCGCACCAACGTAGTGCACATTTCCCATGCTAGCTTAAACAGGGACGAACTCCGCGTCTTGTCACGAGGCGTCACCTTTCGTCCTGCAACAGGCGGATATAATGATTTCCAAATCGCTAAGGATTTAGATAATTTTTCGCGTAACATGCGCCTACGAGAATATTTCCATAACCGTCCTTCCATTGGCGACACGCAGCCAGTCATGTTTAGTATCAACCGTTGGTCCCCTCCAGTACCACGTGACAAATATGGAGACATGTATATAAAGCCGTCCAACGCGATGTCTTTAAAGCTTACGAAAAGCAAAGGTCGTTTAAATGCAACATTTCCTTTGAGGAAAGGAAAGCTATTGCGTAACTGGCTCAACGCAGTGATATCGTGATAAAGCCCGCCGACAAGTGTGGTGTCATTGTAATTATGAGACAGAGATTATATAAGCGAAGCCCACAGACAGCGTAACAAGCCGATTTTGTATAAGCATCTAGACTATGATACCACAGAAGAGTTTAAAGGGCAACTCCGGCGGTTTTTTGACCATGTTCTGATATCAATGTATTCCAATAGTACTGATAGTCCTGTAACAGCCAGGCTGGTTCAGTTTGCTCAGGAACACACCAATAATTTTAAATAAGCAACTGAGAGTTGTCTCCAAACCGAAACCGAAACGGGTAGATGCTTCGCGGAACGTGTGCGGTGACCTCACAACCTTCCCGTCACCAGAAATATGGAACTGGCGCCAAAGAAATGCCAGTGGCGAGCTTATCCGACGATATATTGAGTTATGCCAGCTTTTCGGAACTTGACAGCGACGATATGAGCTTTTGAAAGCTCGCTGGCTCGGATAGGCAGCGCGGAGGTGATGACGTCAAAAACACAGGGTGGCCCGCGTGAGAAGCCGTTAAAAATTTTAAAACTCATTTACAGGGAAACTAAATGACCTGCGTTCGCCTGACTTGGCATATATTACTGCAGTACCGAGTAGAATATATATTGAAAATATTACTGAGATCAGTGGACACTGAACAATCGCCGGAGTTGCCCTTTAAAGCAGTTGTACAGACAGTACGCACTTTCGTCCCGCTCAGTCCCGTCCCTGGTAGGTTCTATTTGCTGCCCAAAATACATAAAGGCAACTCTCCTGCACGCCCCATTGTTTCGGGCATAGGTAGTGGACGTAATAGGTAGTGGGCATAGGTAGTGGATAGGACGGGCATAGGTAGTGGAGCTACGTGGACGTAATAATCAGTAAACTTCCATGTAAATTCGCCTCCTACCTCAAAGACTCAATTTTTTGTTAGTCATGGATGACCTCGTTATACGAGACAATTCCCTTCTCGTGAGTTTAAATGTCACTATATACCAATATACCCCATAGCGATGGAATCCAGGCAGTAGTTCATGCGTACGTAGGATCGTCTCAAAACTCATTGGAAGTGACAAATTAGCCACCTTATGGAAATTAAACTTACAGCGTATTAATTTTTAATTTGAGGGCTCTGATTATCATCACGTAAGTGGAACATCAATGGGCACTCGTATTAGACCTAATTACGCCAGTCTTTTCATGTCGGTTCTGGAAAATGAGTTCGTTGTAAATCGTTCTTTAAAGCCTCTTCATTATAAGCGATATATCCATGACATTATTCTCATCTGGCTTCATGGTGAAAATGAGCTGTTATCCTTCATAGCTGACTTAAACACTGTTCACTAATCTATTTCGTTTTCGCATCAATACTCTCGTTCTACTATCAGCTTTATGGATGTCACAGTTTCTATATCTGATAACAAACTAAGCACTAAGCCTCACAGGAAACCTGCAGACAGGCATCGTTATCTTCACATTAAAAGTTCGCATGTAAAACACTGGAAAACCAGTATACCGTATAGTCTGCTCAGAGCAGTCAAGATTTTATGAAAACTGTGAACAACTCCGCGAAGCTTTAATCCAGCAGGAATTGTTGAGGATATTCCGCATTGTTGAGGATGCCGATAAAAGAGCCGATGCACTGAATCGCAGGGATGTATTCCGCGATAAGAAGGAACCGTCAGTTCAGGCACAAAGTAATCTAGTCCTGGCACACTCAGCATCGGTGACAAACTTTTCTTCAATTCTTAAGAGCCATTTCAACATACTAGCGCACAGTACTAATCTTAAGGTAATTGTTCCAGTGCCACCTCGGGTAGTCTTCAGAAGGTCTTGCAATCTGCATGACATCGAAACTTCGACTAGAAAAAGTGTGGGCGATATAGTCGGTTGTAGACCTCGCAAGAAGCCGAGATGTAAGGTTGGCGCGCATATGACGACGTTACATATTACTAAAAGCACGGCTTCCGTTTTTTCCTATTAAAAGTAATTTCACGTGTGACACTTACAACTGCACATATTTGCTCGAGCGTTCCGTCTGCGAATTACAGTACCTACGACAAACCGAAAAGCCCTCCATATACTGATTTAACAACCATAAGTGTCATGCTTCCACTATTCCTAACGTTCCGTTATCAAAACACGTGCGTATTCCGAGCCAACTCGTTTGATAATATTACAGCTACAATCATTCAATCTGGTTTCCGTTCCGACCACGAAAGAGAGCAAAGAGAATCGTATTTAATCTACAACTTTAAGGCCGTTACTTGTGGTATGAATGAAATTGCCTGCAAACATTCCTTTCAAACCATGTAGCTGCTCTTGACTTTCCCCAATATTATTAACGCATACCGCAGATAGATTAGCTCCCTATTTCATTTGTCGGATCATGACGAGATGCTGCTCAAGCGCTTATGTTGATCGATAATCTGTTGTCAGTTGAACCTATGACGTGTTTTTATTGTTCGTGCCAGTGACATACGTATTGTCGCTTCATTTTTTTTCACTCCATTTTCGTCCGTAAATGCGAATGCGTATATTCCTTTTTTGTCTTATCGCGCATACTTTTTCTCCACGTGCTTTTAACAAATGCCTGTCAGCCATTAACAGTGCTACGGTACGTCATTGGTCGTTTTACATCACCTTACCGCCCCGCCACGGGGGTCTAGCGGTTACGGCACTCTGCTGCTGATCCGAAGGTTGCGGGATCGAATCCCGGCCACGGCGGCTGCATTTCGACGGAAATAAAAGGTTTGAGGCCCGTGTGCTCTGCGATGTTAGTGCACGTTAAATAACCCCAGGTGGTCGACATTTCCGAAGACTTCCACTACGGCGTCGCTGAAAATCAGGGCTGGTTTTGGGACATTAAACCCCACAAACCCAACACACGTTACTGTAGCATGTGTGCACCACTCCGACGAAGGCCGATCTCGCGGCCGAAACGTCAGTCCTTTCTGGAGCAATTTTTCCTACCTCCTTGATGCATTCATTAAACAATATATATATATATATATATATATATATATATATATATATATATATATATATATTGTAGCGAAAAGTAACGAACCCTATATTGAGGTAGGCTCTCCAGTGTAATCTAGTGGGTCTGGATCTAAAGCGCACTGCTCGTGCTCGCCGCTCGCTCTCGGGGCTCGTGCTTTCAGCCATTGAACAAGCTACCGGTCGGGCCTGACGCCAGCCTTCAATAAACGCCCTTTACAATTGGTGAAGAGTGTCACCCTCACTACAACTTCGGCCTCTTTCTATGCCACTGGAACTTCGCTCCCGCACAGTGCCGTCTACCATGCCTCAGGAAGCCGCCCAGCAAACGCCTCCGCCCGCACCGACCGCATGTCCCGGTGTCCCTCGTGTCCGAGACCTACCTGTCTTCACTGGCGCAGATGGGACCGACGTGGAGGACTGGCTCACGATTTATGAGCGCGTGAGCATGCCCAATAGGTGGGACGAGGCAGGAAAGCTGAGCAACTTGATATTCTACCTCGCAGGTGTGGCGAGTCTATGGTATAACAACCACGCATCAGATTTCCTGACGTGGTCCGACTTTAAGACCGCCATTGTCGACGTGTTTGGTCACCCCGCCGTTCGTAAGCTGCAAACAGAGCGCGCTTACGCGAACGATCTCAGCAGGCCGGTGAGTCCCTCACGAGTTATATAGAAGACATCCTCGACTTGTGCAAGAAGGCCAACGCGACCATGTTGGAGTCTGAAAAGATCAAGAACATCATGAAAGGTATCGACGATGACGCCTTCACCATGCTGCTCGTCAAAAACCCTCGCACTGTGGCCGAGGACATAACGCTGTGCCAAAGTTACGAGGAGCTGCGTCGACATCGGTTCATGACCCGTCACCCTTCTTCACGCGACGCCGATCTCGTTGGCTTGTCGGCCTCTTCTGACCATTCCGCGTTGCTCACGGAAGTCAAGGCATTCGTGCGCGAGGAAGTTGCACGCCAGTTCTCTCTGCTGGCCTTTGCTCAGCCGCAGCATGTTCAACAGCCGTCGACCACACTTCTGCCTCCCCTCCGCCGAGAGATTGACCAGCAAATCGAAATGTGAAAGCCCTCAGCGCAGCCCATCGAACGTAATAGACGTGTTTGTTGACGGTGTTCGTGCATCAACCCTTGTAGACACTGGAGCCGCCGTAACAGTCATGGACGCAAGAATTAGCGGTTTACTACGAAAAGTGGCGACGCCACTTTCTGGGCTCTCCCTCCGTACAGCTAGTGCCCAAAATATTCACCCTAAAGCAGTATACACAGCCCGCGTCGTCATTCAGGACACTCTGTACAGTATCAAATTCATCATAATTTCTCCATGCTCTCACGACATTATCCTGGGATGGGATTTTCTTTCGCGTCACGACGCCGTCATTCATTGCGCACCTGTCGAGCTAGAACTCTCGCCGTTTTTAGACTTGACGCCGGCAAGTGAACCATCGGCTTCGTACAAGCTACTCGTCTGAGACGACACCAGAGTGCTTCCTAACTCGACAACGGCTGTGTCGGTCTACTGCCCCGATCTCGCCGACACCGTTGCACTCCTTTCGCCATCTGAGCGCGTCCACTAGGAAAGGCTTGCTGGTGCCTTTTGCGACCGTGCAGCTCACTCAGGGCCATGCCGCGATTTTTGTAACCAACCCATCCCCGTACATAGTTGTGTTGATACGAGGGGAATGTCTCGGCAGGGTGGAGCCCCTGGAAGACACACAAGTTATCGACGCGCCGGGCAACGTGCACTGTACCAGTTCGAGCGCGCTCAGTGCTGTTTCGACTTCTGATTCGTCACCCGTTGATGTATTTGGGTCATCCATTGCTGACGATCTTACGCCAGCCCAACTTTCCCAGCTTCTGTGCCTGCTAGAAAAATTTCGTTCTTCTTTCGATGTTGCACAAGCTTCGCTCGGCCGCACGTCCACTGTCACGCACCGCATCGACACTGGCAGCCACCCGCCAAGGCGGCAGCGTCCATACCGCGTATCTCCCGCAGAACGTCGAGTAATCTACGAGCAAGTCGAAGACATGCTTCGACGCGACGTTATTCGACCTTCGAACAGCCCCTGGGCGTCTCCTGTTGTTCTCGTTGCGAAGAAGGACGGTTCTATACGGTTCTGTGTGGACTCCCGGCGGCTCAACAAGATCACTCGTAAGGACGTCTATCCACTACCGCGAATTGACGATGCGATTGACAGCCTGCAAGGAGAATTCTTTTCATCCCTCGATTTGCGGTCAGGATACTGGCAAGTACCGATGGCTGACGACGCTCGACCGAAGACAGCCTTTGTCACGCCCGACGGCTTGTACGAATTCAACGTCATGCCGTTTGGACTGTGTAATGCGCCCGCTACCTTTGAGCGCATGATGGACACCGTTCTGCGCAACTTGAAATGGCACACATGCTTGTGCTCCCTCGACGACGTCGTCGTTATCGCTCTGGACTTCTCTACGCATCTCCAACGCTTGCGACATGTTTTGACGCGCTTGAGGCACGCCGACCTACAACTTAATTTAAAGAAATGCCGATTTGCGGCGCGGCAGCTAACAATACTAAGCTACGTCGTGTCCAAGGACGGAATTCTCCACGATCCAGCCAAGCTTCGGGCCGTGGCCGAGTTCCCGAAACCGAGGTCTGTCAAAGAACTGCCCAGCTTCGTAGGGCTGTGCTCCTACTTTCGACGCTTCATTCGGAATTTCGCCGCCATCATATCGCCGCTAACGAAGCTCCTCGGAAGTAACGGGCTCCTCGACTCGTAGTCGTCAGAATGCGAAGACGCGTTCCTAAAGCTCCGTCGTTTGTTGACGTCTCCTCCCATACTGCGCCACTACGATCCCACAGCTCCTACAGAGGTACACACGGACGCTAGCGGTGTGGGCCTCGGCGCTGTCCTTGCGCAGCGCAAACAGGGGTTCCCTGAATATGTTGTGGCATACGTAATTAAAGCCGAGACCAATTACACCGTCACGGAAAAAGAATGCCTGGCGATCATATGGGCTATTGCAAGGTTCCGACCTTACCTGTATGGTCGCCCATTTGATGTCGTCACGGACCACCACGCCCTTTGTTGGCTGTCGTCATTAAAGGATCCCTCCGGCCGTCTTGCACGTTGGGCACTTCGCTTGCAGGACTACGATATCCGCGTGCTGTACCGCAGTGGACGACAACATTCGGACGCCGATGCCCTCTCGCGCTCTCCCTTGGCTGACGACAATGCTCGCTGCTTAGTATCCGAGGTTACTGTTTCTGCTATTGACCTTGACACCATCGCCGCCGAGCAGCGCAAGGACCTGTGGATCGCCTCGATAATAGGCTTGCTGTCTGATCCATCGACACCAACCACTCGCGCAAAGTGCTGTCAAGCTCAAGGTTTCGCCATTCGCGACGACGTCCTCCACTGCCGCAATTACAGCCCCGACGGCCGCCAGTGGCTATTAGTAGTACCTCGCAGCCTGCGTTCCGAAATATGCACGGCTTTCCACACCGATCCACAGTGCGCACACCGCGGTATATTCAAGACCTACCAACGCCTTCAACAGGGGTACTACTGGCGCGGAATGTACCGCTACATTCAGAAGTTCGTGCGCTCTTGCCCCGATTGCCAGCGCCGGAAATCTCCACCTCGCCTTTCGCCGCCGGGTCTGCAGCCTTTACCTTGTCCTAGCAGGCACTTTGGGCGGGTCGGCATTGATTTGTACGGGCCCCTTCCCATGACAGCTACTTGAAAGCGCTGGGTTATTGTGGCAGTTGACCACCTCACGCGATAAGCTGAAACTGCTGCGCTTCCGGCAGCTACAGCGCGGGACGTTGCCTTCTTCTTGCTTCATCGGTTCATCTTAGGTCACGGGCCGCCCCAGGAGCTACTCAGTGATCGCGGTCGTGTCTTCCTTTCTGAAGTCGTTGAAGCTATTCTTCAAGAGTGCCACGTGGTTCACCGTACGATTACGGCGTACCACCCTCAAACCAATGGGCTTACTGAGCGCTTCAACCGCACGCTCGGCGACATGCTTTCAATGTACGTCGCCTCGGACCACACGAATTGGGACATCATTCTACCATTTGTGACCTACGCGTACAACACCGCTACGCAGAAAACCACGGGCTTCTCACCCTATTTTATACTGTACGGTCGGCACCCGTCACATACTATGGACACAATTCTATCGTACCGCCCACATACTTCTGAGTATGCGCCGAGGAGTGCCGCGACCTCGCACGGGCCATTACGTCCAACGACCAAGAGCGTCAGAAGACCATTCGTGGCGACCCTATCTCTGCACCCACCTTCCTCCTTGGAGAGCTGGTGTGGCTCTCCATTCCTACCGCTGCGCCTGGCCTCTCCTCAAAGTTACTGCCAAAGTATGAAGGCCCCTATCGAGTTGTTGAACGCGCATCACCTGTCAACTACGTGATTGAACCTGTCGACCCGTCTTCGGACATGCGCCGTCGTGGACGCGACATTGTCAACGTCGAGCGCCTCAAGCCGTACTATGATCCACTCATAGTAACGAGCTGCTAGGTCGCCGGACGCCTCCCTTTGCATCCCGGGGGTAATTGTAGCGAAAAGTAACGAACCCTATAGTGGGGTAGGCTCTCCAGTGTGATCTAGTGGGTCTGGATCTAAAGCGCACTGCTCGTGCTCGCCGCTCGCTCTCGGGGCTCGTGCTTTCAGCCGTTGAACAAGCTACCGGTCGGGCCTGACGCCAGCCTTCAATCAATAAAAGCCCTTTACAATATATATATATATATATATATATATATATATATATATATATATATATATATATATATATATATATATATATATATGTATGTATATCAAGGAAGAAAGCGCAATGAGACCGCCGCCCCTATCTGGGCCGGATGTGCTATTCTCGGCCTCTTCATCGACGTCCTGTGTAGCGATGCTGAGAGGGCCCTTGGCACTCCAACTAATACATATATAGGGACCTGTGCAGATGTGTTGGTTTGTTTAAGGGGAACGCTTTGAGAACTTTGCTTGGACACGCGCGCTTGTTTTGGTTTGCGGCCACTTCCGTTATCACTTTCTCTTACGCGCAGCGCGCAGGCCGCGTTTATCGTGCATGTCGCTTTGGGAACCGTCTCGACCATTCTTGACACTTTGCATGCTTGACTCGGTCATTTGAACGTCTTGTAGAATCTCAGCGATAACGCGAGATGACGTGTCCGTAAAAGCCGGCCTATATTGCCGCTTGTGAGCATTTTTTCATCGACCGACGACCGTTCACGGTGCTATCGCATTCCACTGAATTTGCTTTCTTTTGTAGGGCGCAGGTTCGCCTAATATAAAGTTCGCCTGATATCGTCTTGAGCTCTGCTGCTTCCAAATCATCACGATCACGTGACAACATGCATAGGGTGAAATGAATATTCGTGTGGTATGGTGTGCGAAGTAAAAGCGCATTTGCGGAGTTGTGATCGCGCACGCATTATTGAGCTAACCATTTCACATTTCCCATTTATGTCGACGTACGTTTCCCTATTTTTCCAATTCAGCTCTTGAACAGAACGTCAAGCATATTTATATATTTGGGAGGAGACGAGTTCTACTGCTATTCCTACACCAAGATTGGTATGAACGAAAACCAGTACAACTTCTCTATAACTTTCTCCACTGGATGTGCACCGTAAGTAAGAATCTTAATACTCGATATGTTTACATGTGTATAGATTCACATATGCATGTTTATCGTAGCTCGATGACCAGGGTGCAGCTAACGGCCTGGGTGACCGTGAAAATTAACGTAAGGCGTAAAACTACGAGTGCACGTGTCCCTAATTAACGTGCAAGTTAAAACGACCACACGTCGTCTGTAATCACCCTCCTCCTCCCTCGCCCCACGCCCAGCATTGAGTCGTGACTCACAATACCATCACTTCCGCATGTACACGGTCGTCCACCTTTAGGGTAAACACGGCTCACCGTGGCCGCGCTCCGCGCAGCGCCAGCAGAATGGTGCGGCGGCGCATCGAAGCAACGCGGCGCAGGCGCACGGGGACTCAAGGGAGGTGCTTCGCGTCGTGTGCTACAGCGCGGGAGCGCGCCAGGGGCCGAACACTTCGACTAGTTTCGGTATTGGAAATAAAGCGTCCGCCATTGTTTTGGTAGGAAGCGAAAATTCAGCAACGTTTCAATGTGTGGCCTTATCTTTGCTACCTACGCATGAATAAGCTGAAGTTATGCAATTATGTGAAGAAATAAAATGTGCGCTCGGGTATGTTCTTTTTTTTAACACCCTATATATTTATCCAGAAGCTGCATTCGTTGCGCCGAAGGGCGGCGCTTTCGCTCTTATCTCTTATGCTGCCACTCCGTCCGTCTGCTTCTGCCGTTTTCACTGTGCACGTGTGGAATTTCTTTGAAGTGCCTTGAAGGTGAACTTTTCGGTGTTTGTGAGTACGAACGCGCTGAAAATGTCGGCGAAACTAGGAAAAGGACACAAGGCGTGCTGCGGTGTTTTTTGGTGCCACAACTCGGGAACAAGCAACGCAGCGAAATTTTTCCGTTTCCCAGCGGACGAAAGGTAAGCAAACTTTTTGTTCGGTACGGAGAAGCGAGGGCTATCCTTATCAAATCAGCTACAGGGCGAACCGAAAGATTTCTCTTGGTGCTTTACAGTGGGTTTTTTGCTTGGCACAGCGCATTTTTCAGTAATGTAGCATGCATGTAAAGCTACTTGTGGACAGTTTCTCGTGAGCTGATTGATGCCAGCTGACGAGCAGACGGAATTTCGCTTCGGTATCGGTTTCGTTGGCGGTGACTCTTAATTTTCTTTTTCTTCGAGAAGAAATCGTGAAAAGTATGTTCGCCGAATGCGTTTCTTCGACGAACTGGTTCGGCTTTAGAGCATTCCGACGACCAGATCCTTGTAGCGGCACTACCACATTTGAATGCTTAAGAAATAAGCCCCCAAAATTATTTACGTAGCAGTGGCTGCTTACATTCCGTGTAACGTGAAGTTCGTGTTAACTGCGCTAAGCCCAAGCTGCGCTTTGCTTTTGAACCTGTGACACATTCTTTTCTCCCTTTTTCGCACTCTCTATATTATTATCGCTTTTACGTGTTTGTTTATTGATTTCCATGTTGTTATTTGTTTCATTTTCTTGTGCGACGTAGGGCGAAATTACGCCAGAAGGGCAGACCTCGAGGGACTCACACAGGAGCAACTGTACGACGGCTACTGCCTCTGTTCGGACCACTTCGCCGAAAGTGCCTTCGCGAACCTTGCCAAAACAAAACACTTTAGCGCATTTCGATGTCTGCGCAAACAGCGTGCAAGGTATTGTCTTTCTGCAGACATTCATAGCTCACATTGTTGCGCTGTAATTCACTGCTGCGAACACGAATTTTGAGATCTTGTACTTGATGTGGTGAGGTTGCACAAGTACTAATAGTACTCGGCATTCTTGCCACGCATACTTTCATTTTAATATCAAATGAGGAGGAAGAAGCTCCTTCTAGAAGAGTCAGAAATATTTTAGTAAGTCAAGAAAGCACGCTGTGCCACAAGGAAATGTACCAGCACAGTTAAGGCGCTTTCACCGGTTTGTTAAGGCGTCTCCGAAAGTCAAGTGACAAGTTACCTGCAGCCAATTACAAAACTAATAGTACACCTCAGATTTGTTCTACGCTTCCAACATTATGCACGAAGCTGAGCTTATGAGCTCTATAAAATAAATGCTTTATGTGATTCAGGCATATTAGAGGAATGTCTTGAAAACCGGTCAGAGTAGGCTTGTTCTGAGCTATCTGCCCAGGCTTATTCATTAAATGCTGTAGATCTGAGTTACCTTTGTGAACATTTTTCCATGTCCTAGAGGTGCGCCTTCCGTAATACCTTTGCGCATGACTCTGTCCTAGCCCAGTTTCCAATGATGATTAGCCATCGACACTTACCTGCACGGCATTTTTTTTTCTCAATGGAAAGCTCTGTCTACAGGGTGTCCTTTGTTGTTTGATGTAGGATTGTGATACTCATGTCTAAACTGGGGTAGAATATACGGGCATTACAAATTGCGAGGAATAACTGCTATGTACTGCTGTGAAATCCTGTAATGATGCCCTGTTAGCAATGCTACAACTTTAAACGAGGGTTTACGCGACGTATTGAGAAACATAGCCAAGTGTTATAACGTAAATATAATTTGCTCAGTATGTGATGGTACATTAGCACAAGCTGAGTTATATAGAAAGTTAGCTTTCTATAGCAGGTTATTTCGACCAGCAAGCTTCATAGAAAAAGGGCTGGTAGTGTTGGGCTCAATGTGCAGGTCATCTGCACTGCATGATCAGTTCATTATTCACAAACGTGTTACTATTAACCGTCGTTTCTGGAGAATTGTATATAATGTACAGCCAATTAAACGTGGTGACCCCTGCAGCGATATTCTGTACACGATGAATTGTGTGAAGACTTCTCTTATGCTTGTGTAACCGATACAGAATGCGAACATTTGTATTTATCGTACGAGATACACAGCTCTGTGCTATTTTGGCATCTATTGAGCTTTATCGTTTGCAATACGTTGCTAATAAAATGAGTGAATAAACCACCATTTTCTGACTACACCGTTTTCTTGCTCAAACAAAACTGTCACGCTTCAAGGCTTGCTGGCTCGTGCGCATTGAAACGAGAAATATTTACAAACAAATGTTTTGTGGATGTGCTGAAAGTACGAGAAAAAAGCAAACGAATGTTGTCGAAAACAAGATATGCCGCAGCAACGCATCCTGAAAAAAAAAATTGCAAGCGGTCGTGCAGTCGTCAAGCGCATAGCAGAAGACAAGCAGCTCGGCGCTTCCTCCTCTCTCATCAACAAAAGCGTTGCCATAGCATCATCAGCAATTTCTTTACTGTTTTTTGGTTTCACAGTTTGGCCTACCCAACACCAGGGGACAAATTGGCGCTAGTAGTGCTATTATCGTTTACCTGGGGGTATACTAGCTGACCTAGCCCTGAGCGCGCCGCTATTGCTTCGCTGTGAAGCACCTTTCACTGAGCGAAGGCGTCATAGCGCCCGAGGCAGCGTCGCGGGAATGCGCGCTTCACCAATTGGAGCATTTTCCGGCTAGTTTTGTCTGCAGATTGTGCACAGCCTGCTTCATCACGCTTGAAACAGCGCGCTACACCCATGAAATTAGGATCCAAATCACGAAAATCGTGCCTGGAGGGTTGTTCTGGATGCACATCACCAACAACTGTAGCAGTAAAATAAAATAGCCCGGGCCTAATGAAGAGCGCGTAAAAATGACGTTCTTTTACCCTCATCACTTAAAATAACGAAAAAAAAAACCCAGCTAAGTCGGCTATGTGCTGAGAAGCTTGTTCCTGTTCAAGCGTGACTAAGCAGGCCGTGGACAATCTGCAGACAAAATTAACCGGAGAATGCTCCAATTAGTGAAGCGCGCATTCCCGCGACGCTGCCTCGGGCGCTCGGTAGCCTTCGCTCAGTGAAACGTGCTTCACAGCGAAGAAATAGCGGCGCGCTCGCGCGCTGTAGCACACGACGCGAAGCACCTCGCTTGAGTCCCCGTGCGCCTTCGCCGCGTTGCTTCGATGCGCCGCCGCACCATCGTGCTGGCGCTGCGCGGAGTGCGGCCACGGTGAGCCATGTTCACCCTAAAGGTGGACGACCGTGTACATTGACAGGAATCCGAGTGCCGCGGCAATCATAAGGCACGCAAGTTTTCCGTGTGGTGCTGAAGCCCAGTTGTCAGCCCCGCCTTACAGGCAGTACTGCTGTTGCAGTGTTGTACGGAACGAGTTCATTTTGGGAGGAACGAAGGAACGCCATCGTTCCATTTACGATTGATGGAACTGTAACGGGAACGCGTTCATCTACGAAGGAACGGCAAAGGGAACGGCGTTCCTTCCATGCACGTTCCACTCCACGACGATCGCACGTGCGCAGCGTATATCATGCAAGGCGGATAGGCTGGGCTACAACAAGCCCTCCCTGAAGACCCCGTTTTCCTGCCGCCACTATCGCTCTCTCATAGAAAATTACGAACGAAAACGCCATTCTGTTGCAGTTTCGATGATTCTACGAGGCTGATGCTTCCCCTTCACTGCGGCCGCACGACGTCAGGATATCTAGCTACTCGTCTGCGGTGGCCGCTTACTATGGCCGCGGGAAAAGTAGTTTCCGGCAGTCAACCAGCCCTGTGTTCATGCACGGCAACGCGGGAGGAACTGCATGCAGCAGTGAAGTTCCTTTCGTCCCATATGGTCCCGCCTACAGGGCTCCCTCTGAACCAAAACATTGTCAACGCGTGCTTTACTATATCGCCTCTCCCCGCATTGGTTCCGAGAACGCGGTTACGGCCATGGTTGTCCATACTTGTAACACACTCTGTGCGTCAGTCTCTTCACGGTATTTTAGTTGAACAGAACGGGCCGCGCCTTAATTTAGTGTCAACAGTCCTATGCCTTCGGCAAAAGCAGAAACGAAAGGATATACGCGCGTGCTAACGCGAACGCGTGCTGAACATGCTTACGTGCGTGCGTGCGGGTTTGTAATGCTCAGCGAAGTTAACATCACTCTAACCAGGACCTGGTTAATTATGATCGGTGATGCCCAGTTCGTTACTAATAAAAACAATAGTTTCATTGCTATCATTACAATATATACGCGACCGAAAGGTTAGCTACACAGGAATAACCAAACACATTAACGCACCCACACTCCGCCCACTTTAGTGTTCAGCTTCTTTTGCTGTACACCAATGTCCTGTCAATTATGCTTGTGTGGTGTGGGTCATTTTCGGTTGGCGTACCGTCAAATTATGCATGTGAGGCTATTTATTTTCTTATTTATTTCCTGTACCACAACAGCATTTCACCCTTCCCTTAATATCGTTGGGCCTACGAATTCAACAGGCAAATAAGGTTTATTCCTAATGCCACGAAGAGAATAAAACCGTCCCGCGTTGTTTATTTCGGCGGTAAACGTACAAGATAGCAATATAAAAATTCCTCACATCGACATACATTCAAAGCAGCCATAATTCACAACAAAAGTACAATATATCACAAATACTTTAAAGTGAGGACAACTATGTAAAAGCAATATATCCAGAACTGCCATTAAGTTTGTTAAATAGCACAAGAGCTTCCAAAATTTTCAGCAAAATCGTTTCGAATGGGGAATGCTGACGACACCGGGGAATCTTGTTCCAGTATTTGCGCGCAATGCCTCTATATACTATCCTAAATCAAAAAGTGTATTACTAGCTTTTAGTGCCAGATGGACCGTTGTTGCATGCATTGGCACATGCAAGTAACAACGGTGCATCTCAGTTGTAAAGCGCAATGGAAGCGCGTAGGAACTGAAGCGGAAAATGCCATATGTGTCGCACTTGTAACGGACTAGCACCAAAGTTGCAGTGGTATTGTCCGTAGTATCTTCGGGGCTCCTTGATAACATTTGCCTGGGA
>JABSTT010003824.1:0-26081 GCA_013339685.2 Hyalomma asiaticum | reverse complement strand
CTCCACTGCCTTGATGGCCCACCACCTCTGTAGAGAAGATCCGAGGTATTGTCTAGGCACTCCTGCATGCTCAAGGCCACAAAGTCGTTCCCGTGCTTCCTGAAGTCAACGGGACTTCACGAACACTTGTGAAAGATGCACCCGGGCTAGTGGTTGGGTGCTTTGTGCATGTCCTCTCAATAACTGCCCTCCGGTTTATTTTTTCGTGCTCTTCCTTCCTCTATATTATCTATTATTCCTATCTCCCCCTCTCCCGGCGTAGGGTAGCCAACCGTAGGGTAGCCAACCGCTTGGTTAACCTCCTTGTCTTTCCTTTTCATTTCTCTCTCTCTCTCTCTCATTCTCTAACATTCGGTACTCAATTATTTCTACAACATTAACTTCATATACACGGCTTGCTATGCACCCGGCGCTTGGGGTCATTGTCAAGACTCTTGTTACTGTGATAGACCGCATGCCACGCATTACCTGAAAACATGTACTTTAAGAAACATAATACATAGGGGAGTATGGTACTAGTACATGGTCGGCAAGCCGGTCGGTTCAGCGATCATGGGAATGTGTGCGCTAAATGAATTTGCCTAAGCTTCTCTCTTCTTCACGTTCATCGTAATTTAGCACTAAGGTAACACAGACAGTAAAGAAGGACCGCAAATAACAAAGGCGCTACTAACCACTGATTTATTGAAGGTTGTTGTTGTTGTTTTATGGGGTTTTACGTCCCAAAACCAGTTCTGATTATGAGAGACGCCGTAGTGGAGGGCTCCGGAAATTTCGAACACTGGGTTCTTTAACGTGCACTGACATCGCACAGCACACGGCCTCAAGATTTCGCCTCCATCGAAATGCAGCCGCCGCGGCCGGGATTCGATCCCGCGACTCTCGGATCAGCAGCCGAGTACCTTAGCCACTAGACCACCGTGGCGGGGCTTATTGAAGGTGGAAAGCACAGCTTTTGCACTGGTTGTGAACGACGTTTCCGCGGCGTGAGAATACTACGCAGAAGTAAGCATAAAGCAGCCCGTGAAACCTTGGAGGCATTCTTTATCATAAAAGCAGGTCAAAAATGTGTTAGTGATACCTCTGTTGTATTATAGAATGCTGAAATTAAATTCCTATCGCGCCTGGTGTGATAACTTCCTGCTTGCCTTTATTCAAAATTCCTTGTTGTTGCACGCCTGCGCAGATCTCTGGCTGTATAAAAGATTGTTGTTTGTGGTCCTTTTTTTACTGTCTGTGTTACCTTCGCGCTAACTTACGATGAACGCGGAGTCTGACACCAACTAGCCCCGCTTTTAACTATTTTAAAGTCTATTTCTCTCGCCTTCGTTTATACGCATTTGTGGCTTTAATAAAGGGTCATATGATCATAGTGAGTGCCTGCCAAGTGCGACACCAAGTAGTTACATTTCGAGATGTGGTGTTTACCTTTATTGAAGAGCGAGTCCTCTTCTTTCACCTCCGAGCAATTACCTCCGAGCACATACATCTACACCTCCGAGCACATACATCCATTTCACCTCCGAGCACATACATCTACACACAGATTTATTTTTACGGCGGTCTTCTTTTTCCTTCTTTCTTCTTTTTTCGCAGTGGTGCGTCGTATATCGGCTAAGGACGACGACGTCTACTGAAAGGATATTTCCTAAATCCAGTGATCCACTGCCACCCATGATGCAAATAAATGCCATACTTAGCGCAAAGAACTGCACAATCTACCACTAAATTGTCTAAGGTCGCTACGCCGTCCCGCAGTCGTGGCCGAGTGGTTAAGGCGATGGACTCGAAATCCATTGGGGTTTCCCCGCACAGGTTCGAATCCTGTCGGCTGCGTATGTTTTTTTTTTATTTCTTTTTGTTCAAATGCCGCTCTAAGCCTTTAGTGAGAGCGGCATTTGCGTCAAATAATACAGAGCCGGCGCGAAATTTTGCTCCTTTTGTGAGTCGTGCATATCAGCAGTATTCCTTCAGATCAGTCTTAAGACACAATCCTCCGTCATCAGTGTGTTGGTTAACTTAGTTGCACGTATTCTGGGCCGTCACACAAGTTACTGACGGTGCGCCCTTATGTAAGGCAATGTTTGACAGATAAAGGACAGAAGCATAAATAAAAAGAGGAAAACACTTGCGAGTCGTTATGTCGTCCAACACTGTCAGAGCATCGTCTTTTCATGCACCACTGCGGACACGATATCTGTGGTACTCTGTTGCCCACGCTATCTTGGCGTAGCAGGCAGTCCGATTCCATGCATGGCTTGGCACGGAGACGTCGTTCCTAGAACTTCCGGCTGGAAACGAGACCGCAATGTGCTTTTTGCATATGATGAATGTTTGTTGACCATCGTAGGGGGCAGCATTCCTTTTTGTACTTGTCCCTGCCGAAGAGATGAACACTAAGTTGACGTGTAGGTGTGTCGTGGTTTCATGCTTGCATGCGTCCCTCTTTCTGATTGCTCGGCCCTCTTTTCATAGCGCGCTTGTATTTGTACGGGAGGGCCTGAATGTGCTGTCAGCTGCATGATATTTGGCGTTGCTCGGCGTTCACACAGAAAGCGGGAGGACAGTAAGTTTGGGACACGCGAATCACGAATGACGCTGTGTCGCCGGTCTTGACGTCGACATTGCGGTGTCACCAGAACGCTCCTTGTAGGCGAGCTCGAAAATCCAACTGTCGAGTGTGTGAGTGGGACAGCGCAACATGTTGTAATATGTAACCGCAGAGAATAATGCCAGGTACAACGCGGGACTATTGATAAGTCTTGCGGAAAACGAGATAAGTGTCCTACCAGGCTAGCTGCCTAGCCTAGTGATGGTATATTGCCATGCTATGCTTGCTGCCCAGCATGGTGATATAGCATAGTGATTATGACGCTTGCCTAGGGACTGTGTGACCCCGGGTTCGAATTCCGCCTCGCCCAGAAAGATGTGTTAGGTTTACTTAATACAGCGGAGCTCGGCAACGCTGCCAATGACAGTACCAACGCCGCGAGACTTTGAAATGTCGCCTGCATAGAAATACCGCATATTTGTTTGTTTCAAAACAACCGCGCATTTTTATTCTCCCTATGTTTGCTGCAGTTCACTAACTGTTTTTACTCTGTTATGGCTATGTCGCGGCAGCCGACGCAAGGACCCTGTGGGCGGGGCCGCCGACATGACCGATGCGGACCGAAAGAGAGAAGACGATCCGTTCCATTGACGACCACAGACAGACTACGCCGACCAGTGGTGTTTTATTTGACAGAGTATTAGAGCAAAGCTCCGTGACAAGCGTCACCAAATGATTCGTCCGGACACCACACGTGATCGCACCACACGTAGCAACTGGTCAAGCTAAAACGTTATGAATAGATTACAAGGTTGACCACAGGGGAGGGAGCTACGCCGCACTGGTCAGTGCACTTATAGCGCATTTCCAAGACGCTAACATCGTCTCGCCGTATAATGAACACTTCTTTGAGCTTCACGCGTTCCTGAAGCGTCCTGAAAATCTGCTCCACTTTGACGTCTTGGCAGTTGTCGCATGTAGGGGCAACAAAATCTACAAACAAGACAGCGGCCATAACCTTTTGACCTTAATGACCCGGAGCCACTGTCACCGCGCTATTAAAAAAGAGAGAAGCGCACCAACTCAAAGAAAGCGCGACGAGATGTATTACCGTAGCCCTGACTATGTATCAACGTTATATTTGTAGAACGTTATAGTTCAGTCGCTGCCCCCAATTTGACACTGTTCGTCTTAGTAACATTGTTGAGCTCCAGAGCGCCGTAAGTGACCACACGAAATGATCTCGGGATGGCGCACTGTACCGTCCCACACTGTATAGTGCGCCAGTCGTTTAGCCTACTCTACAAAACTGGTTAAACGAACAAAATAATGGAGGCCGTGTAATAGCCCCGCAAAGCCATATAACAGCTCTACAACAGGCCCGCAAAGCCAAAGGATAGTCGCCCCAGATTTCAACGCGGATGATGTGTTCGTGCCACGCGCGCCACTACACTAACGGATTGCGACCCATTTATGCCTCGAGAAATAGGCCTAAAATATCCTTAGCTTAATGCAGCAGCAATATGCGCTTCCGCTGAGGTCAGGTCAAGCGGAAATTAATAGTCGGTATAGGGAGGTCGGGGCAAAAAGTCAGGGAAAAGGGAAGAGAATCGCAATTTATTACTTTGCTACCAGACGAACCGTCAGCACGAATAAGAAAAAGTGGCCAAGTAGTCATTGTTCCAAGAAAATACCGCTGGTCTGAAAGAACGCAAAGAAGAGAAGGAGGAAGGCAAAAGGAAAACAGGGAGGTTAGCCAGTGAGAACACAGAAAATGGCACAAGAACACTAAACGCAAGAGCGCCCGTTTATGGTCAGTTACAGCTACAACACTAGACGCTACTGCGCCTAGTGTTGTATTGTTTAGCGCCTTGCTGTCGTGTCTGGTCTTAGTTAAACCCAGCGCTGTATTTATTGAAAATATTGTACCAAGAGGTCCAAGTGTCAACTGTGCCGTTATCAGTGTCGGAGGGGGAAAAAAAGACGGCAGCAATCAGTAAAGCTAGAAAAGCGACGTAGGTGAGAGAAAAAGCACAGAAAAAGATGTGCAATCTCCAGCACAGTTGACTCGAATGCTCTGTAGCTTGTTCTGGAGAACTTGGAGAGAGGACTGTACCGTGTAATGGTGGGCGATGCTGGCGAAATAATATTTACTTGATTATTTACTTATTGAATATGAGAATAAATAATATTTCGGCAACAACGCCGATCGTAACGAGGCCCTGGCATCAGTTCAAGTGGTGCGGAACAATACACAACCGTGCTGGAGGTTGTACATAAAGCTACGCAATTTCACAAGACAACAAAAGCGTGTACCACGTTCGCAAGCTCATCAAGAAGACGAACGACAATTTCTGTTGTTAATACTCAAAAACACAATGTGGTTACGTAAGTACGAGGCACTTCGTAGAGCAGGTTGATTGATTTATGACATTTAACGTCCCATAATCACGACATGCTTACTTCATAGTGCAGGGCTCCGGAAATTTTGATAAAAGCGTTCTTACCCGCACCGTGCATGCGGGCCTTTAGCATTCAGCTTGTGCGGGTTCATTAAATGTTGGTGTATAATAGCCATGCAGGTAGCGTCTTGAATTGAACGTGCTTCGATTTGGACGACAAGTAGATAAACAATTAAAATGTCCATTCAACCGATATTCCCCGAGCTTGGTATTCGAACATGGTTCGAAGCTTGAAGTTGAGACATCTGCATGTGGGCTCCCGTAAAAAAATATCCGAAGTACAATGTGCTTATGTGCCTAGTAGATACTGATAAGAAATTAACTGAATGGAACACGCATAAAGAAGTTCATTCTAATCGCTTACTTCTAGGGCTCTAGTATCAACAACATAAAATCATTTCTTGAAGCGAATCTATTTATGGCTATGACATTGCGCCTGTCCGTGAAGAGACGCCCAATGTATGTTCGAGACGTGAATAAGCAAGTAAGAGCCACATGTTAGTGACTGAAATTTAGCCTCTACAGCCTACGTTAAAATCTGTTCGAGAAGAGAAAGAAAGATAAGCTGTGGTCCGCGTAGACGTACCATCTTCCCGCGTAGACGCGTAGACGTACCACTGAAAATAAATAAGACTGCGAGTCAGCTGAAAATTTTCAGCATCGTTTGGAATCGATTTCGACATAATATTGTATTAATATTATATATTGTGTTTTCCCACCCCTGTAACAGCCCGCTAGGGCTTGCAGTATTGAAAATAAATAAAACATAAAATCTTACAGCATCCATCGACAACCAGCTCCGCAGGGTGGTATGGCTGATAATTTTTAAATAATCTTATTGTAAACATATTATCGATATTTCCCACAAATATTTGTTTCAGTCCCCCCTGCTCGGGGCAGTGTACCATGTTTAAATTTTTCTTCTATATTTAGTCGAAATATGCTTGCTCTTACACCGTAGTGGAAATCTTTCAGTCGGAAACAGTTCTTTCTTCGAGATGAACGAAAACACGATCAAATAACGATAACTGTGTAAATACTGAACGTCACCGTGGCAGGGGAAAGTCTGCAGAGTTGACATGTTACACGAAGCCTTCTTATTTTAGATGTTTCTCGAAAAATTCCGCAATATGGGACGATGTACTCGGGAGGCAGGATACAGAAAGGTTCTCGTTCCTAAGTTCACTTTGCCACTGTCCAGTTGGCTTGGAAAATACTATGCTCGAAATCAGTATTCGTAAAAGACTTCCCTTACGAGCGATTTTAGCGTGAGATTATTTTTTCGCGAAAGCTGCGCAACAGCATGTATATCTTCAAGCTATCATTAGGCGCATGTTGATCTTATTTATTGCGCTACTAACGCGGGCACAGATAAAAGAATTGGACAAAAGGCGACGCCTTAATCTGTGTCCGTGTAGGCAGCGCAAAACTAAGATTAATATATAGCAACTAGCCCAACGTTGCCTTTTAATAACGCTTATGCGATCAGATATTGCGGCCAGAAATAATGAAAGGCAATGTGAACACGTTACGGCGGAAGGAATTTCACGATAGCTTTCCCTAGAGGTAACCGATGGCGTACGAAAGGCACGTGAAAAGGACTACCGACAAAGCTAGCACAGATGTGCAATGGCTGAGCGAAGACCCGGAAAAGAACCGTGGAAACGAGATTCCCGTAGAAGGGATAAGCGACGGAACAATAGCTCGAGGAAGAGCAATGGTATTGCCACCAGAGGGCAATGATAGATCGAGTGTCCGAAAGATGCCGCTTTGAAGGCGAGCAGCATTCAGAAGGCGTACCTGCAAGTAGAGAAAATGAATGGTCGAATTCGTCTCATACCCGATCGGAATCGAGCGAAAGATTGATCGGAAAACCACAACTGGGGAAAGTGAAGAATACGAAAAGTTATTACTACTCGAGCGGTGAGTGGCAGCAGAAAGACAGCCCAAGAAAGCGGAGACTCGGTTAGGATTAAAGTCAGGAAGCTGCCACACTCGATATTAGATGAATAGTTATTATATAGGCCTTTTGATAAAGACGGCTGGTTTGTTTTAGCTAGATGAGATGAAATAGACCTCTCCGATTGACTGAATGCGCGTGTTCGCTTTCCTTCCAGGAGGCAGCTAGAGGAGCCACTTTGAAGTCCCGCCCTATCGGGATCAGCATCGAAACGCTAACTTAGCACTATGTGACCTTTCTCAAGTTAGCTGCAAGTAAACATGTGTGTGCAAATAAAGGGTGTGTGAAAACACTGCGTGCTGAGAACGAAACCTTACTGCGCAGTAAAGAAAGCATAATTAAAGGCGCACTTTAAGTTATCTGAAATGTATATGTATTATACGTGTAAGTCAGTTTGTCACGTGCTGAAATTACCGCAGCTGTTGCACAGCCTTAATAGGGGAGCACAATCTCACTGCGTGGGTCATTTGATAGTTGGCTCGTGGGACAGGGCCGACTGGTTTATCCTGCATAAGCAAGTGTGCGAACACATTACCATGTTTCTGCCGTTAGAGTAAATACGGCTACGCATTCCCAACGAGTAGCGTTGCATAAATGCCTGAACGCTCCATTTCGGAGCTCG
Organism: Hyalomma asiaticum; assembly: GCA_013339685.2. Lineage (NCBI taxonomy): Eukaryota > Metazoa > Arthropoda > Arachnida > Ixodida > Ixodidae > Hyalomma > Hyalomma asiaticum. The sequence goes on along the minus strand of JABSTT010003824.1, from coordinate 18,486 downwards.
GCGTATCCTTATCTTAGAGTATCTCGAAGCGAGACGAGGTCATCGTTACACATAAGCACCGGCGAAATGCTCACGCATCAAGCTGTGGCGTCCACCCTGCAAAGTTATTCCAAGCTTGCTTGTTATGCAACCATAAGTCCGATCCATTTGCCGTACGCAGTGCACTCGTTTCCATAATCGCCGCTTCGTGTCATTTAATATGTAGTTGGCTACATAGACGGGACCAACTACAGACCCTCATTGGCCATTTATTCACGCCTAAGCGCTGCTTCTTGACTGGTTTTTGCTTTCGCCTCTGTGCTTGGCCTCTGCTTAGGGATACGCCTAACCGTACGAGTCCCAGCGAAGGACAGCGAACGATGACACCAGATCTAGGCCCCGAGACTTGGCCCTTGCCTAATCATGGTGCCTCGCGTCTTGCTTGCTTGCTTGCGTGACCCTCAAGCCTATCCCGTGGTCACTAGAAAGGCAGTAACGTAAGCCTGACTGCCTAACGTCGGCACTGTAATGGCCGTTCCTTTAGGCGGTTACGTTTATTCGTTGATCATTGCTAGAGACATCGGGTTCATTGGCGATCGGTTGCACCCCCGTCCAAGACAAAGCGGGCAGTTTCGACATCTCTTCCGTCCCTTGCGTAATAACGTTTGACTTTTTGTCTAAGCACTGCGAGTCTATGGCGCCTTATCTGAGACATTTGAAAGTGCAGCAGCACGAGAGAGTAAAACTCAGAGTCAAAATCTGATAGCAACGACCATTGTCAAACGCTGGGAGGGCTGCAATTATATGTGAAAAAAAAGGCTAATATCTCCTTAGAAGAATAGTGCTAGTTTATCTGCGACACTAAGAGGCAGAGCTGCTGCTGCTGTGTGTGTGTGTGTGTGTGTGTGTGTGTGTGTGCGTGTATGTGTGTGTGTTTGTGTGTGTGTGCGTGCGTGTGTGCGTGCGTGTGTGCGTGCGTGTGTGTGTGTTGAAGAAAGCTGCGTCACTCGCTTATGTCATGGCTCGCGAGAGAACCTACGTTCGCAACAGGAGGATCGTGCGACCACGTCTGCCTCCATGTCTGTTTCAGAAATCACAGAGCACCACGAAGTTCTTATAACTTACTACCGTAGTGAGAACAAATTTGTTTCTGTAAAGGATAGCTCGAAATGGCTTCCTAAGTATAAAGGAAAAAGGAGTCTTGGGCCTTTTCAATTCAGGCACCCGTGTAAATTTATGTACAGCTTTGGGAATCCCTACTGAAACATTCCGTATGGTCGTTCCAATAATTCCGTATGTTTCCGTAAGACTGATACAGAAACATACGGAAAATATGTGGCAGAAATATGGAAAACCTATGGACTTTGTATGGAAAATATGGAATTATTGAAATACGGAACGACATAGTTTCAGAAGGCATCCCCCAATTGTCAAAATGAGCAAACAAATCTGTCATAACGCAGAACGCCCTTTGGGATGCAGTTTTTTCAAAGCATTTGTAACTAGCGCAAGCTTTCTTACTTCACGCACTTCATGCGATCCATCAGCTCAATAAAAAACACGGAGGTTCAGTAAACATCAGTTTAGATGATTGTTCGTACACGAAATTCCCACAGTTTGCCGTCACCAAAGAGGCTTAGGGGAAACCTCTTTAGAGAGCACAACATCCCTGGTCTTACTGCCATCGCTCTTCCTTTTGCATTTGCTTATACCCACGCTGCTCACCCACAGGCCAAGGTGCGCATATCTCAGAGACAGTGGCTCCACGTGCGGCGTAACAACAATCGGACCCGAGTATGTTGCTTGCATGTACGTTCCCTCCTGTCGAGGGAGGAGCTCCGAGCGACTATAGCCAATCGGACATGCGGTGTTCGCTTACGTGCTTCAGCTACGTCATTGTTCCACCGCCACTAGCAGCACTGAAGAACGTGTTCTATTGGCTGGGCTCAGCGAAGCTGCGCCTATTCTGAGATACAAACGCACCAATGAGCACGCACGCACACACTTACGCACGTGCGCAAGGAAACTAACGCAGACGCTCACTTTAGGTCATGCAGGTGAAGAAGCAATTTCGAATTCTAAAGTTTTGAGAGAAATCACTTCTAGGGGCGTAGTATACACGAGTTGAACAAACAGCAGTCACTTTCAAGTTTAGTGCCTTCCACGGGAACCCAAATTGTGCTGAGTGAAACCCTGTTCCGAGGTGGAGCTTTGAATCAAAGCGTGGGTGGAAAAAAAAAAACAAAGAAAAAAATTCGCTTTTCGTCGGGTCGTGTATTACGTGGCAGAACAACTTCTGATGAGCAGAGAGTGAGCGATAGAAGCCGCGAAATCTAAAAACAAAGAAAATTGGGGCACAAAGGGAAAACTTTATTAGGAACAATCTTCTTTGTTTTGACATATGCATAGAAAAAGTACTTTGGGGGCTCCAATTTCCGAAAGCAGATTGCGCATTATTATGCTACAACATTTTGCTACTCCACTGTAAACAAACCCTTCTTGTTTAACGAAGTGGCAATGAAAAAATAAACGGGTGCAGGGAAGCAGAGCATGGCGACACAATAAGTTGGTTAATGGTAATACCTGAACTGTAAATGAAGGATGGCACCCATCGAATTTCCAAGGGAGGTAGAAATTTAGTTCCAATAAACTGACATCGTAAAAGAAAAGGTGTTGTGGGCAACAAAAAAAAAAAAGAAAGAGGGAAGAATGACAATAAACTTTAATTACTACGCGTAAGTCAAAGAGAAAATGCGTGTGGTTGCAAATTGCGTCAGTGAACACTCTAAACAAGAGGTTATTAACTGGAGTGATGATGTTATGGAATATTTCTGAAAAGAATCAAAGTGCAGATAATTAATTGGACCAAAGGTGTTATAGCATATTTCCCACGTTTCATTTCCACCCGGTTTCCCCTCCAGCCGTACGCAATAATACGAATTGTTCGGTGTTTGGCATATATCAAATCTACCTTGCATTAAACAACTACTTTTAAATATAGAACAGCAAGCAAGATATTATTCTCTCAATGAACTTTTAAAAAAATAAGTCCATTGTATGACCCATAAAAGGAATCATTTATAAAATGTCAGAGCCTCTGCGTGTTCAAGGCTACTTTGCTTTATTTGATTTTTTCATTGCGAATGGGCTCATGATAGCTTGATTACTTGAAGTTCACTTATTACACTAACAGAGATGCGACTCTCCATGTCCGCTTCAATGTTAGATCCTGTGCCAGAAAAGTACACAAACGTGCAAAATAAAAAAGAAAAGAAAAGAAGAGGAACTGTTCTTAGGTGCAATTTTCAAGTTCATGTTATTGCGAGCTTCCATGGCCCTGAAAATTTTTAATGACACATGTGACCCCCAGAAGTTGACATATACAAGAAATAGTGAAGGAAGCGTATTAACCACGTAAAGTGAAATCTTCAGGACAGTTTGGATTACGAGAGATCATGATACCTGAGAATTTGTAAGTATACTCGGAACACACGCAATTTATGTTTATTAGCGACATGATAGGGGCCTGTCATCACAAAAGAAATCTTACGCTAGAAATTTTGTTACATTAGTCTTTGAGCCTGCCTTGATCATCGGCATGTCATTAGGAAAGCCTTCCAGCCATTTGCAAAAAGCGCTTACAAAAGAGAAGCTTTGGGAATTCAGCCTCACTTTTGTCTCATTTCCGTAAGCAAGAGCTTTCGCTGCTAGGGAAGTTAGAATGAAGAAATTTACTTTACAAGTCGGTGTGATTATATAACAGTAACCTCATCACGCTTGTTTAACTCAATTCAGTTAGCTCTAACTTGTCTCCCAAGAACAACCAGGTACGCTTCCACGCTGTTGTTTACGTTTTCATGTCACCAGAAAATATATATTTTCGTACGAGAGTAACAACTGGTCTTGCGACGTTACGTTTCTGTGAGGTCACAGCTGAGAAAGGCAGGAAAAGGAACTTTACTGCTCCGGAAGCACTTCCCGGAACAGGAAACAGGAGTGACATTTCTCACTCCATACCACCGGACGTTAACTGTCACGCTAATAAGGACACCAAAAGCTCTGGATAGCCTCCATCGGTTCTTAGGGAAGAGGTATTTACTACCTGGAGAATATTTTCTATGATACTTGTCTCATTTGTTGTTTTAGGGGCGAAGCTCCTTATGGCGTCACCCGTTCGTCCCCATTATCGTTTGTTTGTAACCACCGGCGCGTGCCTGCCGGGAGGCACGCACGCGCCGGCGCTCGCCGAGGGCGAGCGCGTGCCTCTCTCTCACTCTTCCATCTGCTGTCTTGTGAGAGAGAGAGAGAGAGAGAGCGAAAGGCGCGCGTTGATGGACACGCTCTTTCTTAAATGAACGCTGTACCAGCTCGCAAAGAAGGAGAACGCGCCCTCACCCGCGAGAGATAATGGATGGATGGATGGATGGATGGATGGATGGATGGATGGATGGATGGATGGATGCTATGTCACCGCCCCTTTGTAACGGGGCGGTGACATATGCGCCACCAGATTTAATAACTTTTTTTCTCTCTCTTTAAATTTACTTCAATCAAATCGATCATACCATAGCAAAAACGGAAATTCATAGCCCAGTTCCCTGCCCCTTATGGCAGAAAGTCCATATTTTTCCCTAAAATTATTTTTGTCCGTTCTCTCTAGTTTTCTGCCACCAGTATTCTAACCGTCTCTTACTTATTTCAATCGCGGCTATGTTCAGCTTCCGGTTGTTCGCCCTAAAACCCAAGGCTTCATGTAGGGTGGTGCCCAAACGTACACCTGGGTGGATATCTCGGCATTCAATCAGAACATGCTCCGTCGTTTCCCTATCTTCCTCACAGCATGTGCATTTTTCTTCTTCTTTACTGAATTTACTGAATACAACGTTGGCGCAGGCAGCGTCTCCTAGCGAGTTTCTTGATTGAGAAATACCGACTTCTTGCGTTGGAGAAGCGTTCACCGGCCACCCATATATACATATATAGGCACTGGAACTTGACTTGCAATGAAGTGCCGGTGGGAGATTTCACTTGTGCGTAGTTGAACCATAAGGATTCGTAGCGTGCGCGTTAACTAAATTAATCCGGAACTCGGAACTATCTACGATGAACATCCGGAGCTTCCCCCACTCACCATCATTCACTCCGTGGATATGCTGTAATTTTTTTGTTATTGGAGTTTCTCGTGCCGCAGATATAAATTGTTTCGCTTCGGCGTATATATAAAATATGGTTCCTCCTTAGACGTGGTCGGTACGTAATAAATCCCCTATTAACTTTTAGAAATCAATTTTTATTTTTTTTCTCTGCCGCCGGTCACGTTCTGAACAGGGACTTACTATCCATCGTTCCTGTTATGGAATGGCTTCCTTCCGGTGTCGAGACACTGCAATGGCGGAACTTCCCGATCGCAACGGAAATAACCAAGTCCTTGTAGTATCGGCTGGAAGGATTTTCGTGAATTTATTTTTGTCCTGAAAATAGCTGATAAAAGGATAAGCAGACATAATCGGAATTTACCTTACCATACGAGCCAGGGGGCTTTTACAGTGATGCTCAACAGGTGCATATCTCTTTAGACTGGTACAGATTTATTTAAAACTTAGTTTTGTTAATTTTGTTTGATGGGATGGTTAGTGCAGTAATATTATAGGCTCTGAATTATTTATTTTGTGTAGAACTAACACCGCAATTATATGCTTTCGAAGACGTTTTATTTGTATATGTGTAGCTGTGGCGCTATAATTCGTATTTAAGTCCTCGCCAGCTCCTCTACAATGAAAAGTATATAAACTGGTAAGACACCTAGCCGTGCCGTAGAACTGAAACTGCTCGTACTCAAAATATCCCCGGTCCTATCGCCGTATGGCTAGGAGGAAAGTATGACAAACTCTTGCCCCGCACCAAACACTCACGTTCTTAAAAGGACTCACGTTCTTGCTCTCAGCCCTGTCGTACAAGATGGTGACTATGCGAACGGCAATATAAAGAGAAAGGAAGAAGCAAAGGAAGAAAAACTAAACAGCCCGCTGCCAAATGATAGTGGCTATGCGAAGGAAAATGTAAAAAAAGTAGAAAGGGGAAAGAAAGAGACGAAGAAATTAAAAAGATGAAAGAAATGGACAGAAAGAAGCAAAAAAAAATTATCCGGTTACGCAGAAGGAAAGGTGCACCCGCTCTCTCACTCGACCCACTGCCTACACCCTTGCCCTTAGTGAACTGCTACATCATGGCGATATTATTAATGACAGTGCTTCGTGATAGCGATAGCGGACCTTGACACGCTTGTTTCTCCCTCCATTATCGTAGCACGCGCGCCGTTTTGAAAAGTGCGCCTACTACAAAGAAAGAAAGAAAGAAAGAAAGAAAGAAAGAAAGAAAGAAAGAAAGAGAGAAAGAAAGAAAGAAAGAAAGAAAGAAAGAAAGAAAGAAAGAAAGAAAGAAAGAGTGCATACTCGCAGATTACGTATGGTCGGTAGATAACGATGAAGAGTGGTACGACCAGCAAAACTGAAGCGTCCTAACATCAGTGACTTAGTATCCTTGCTGGTTACGTCCCGATTAGCGATTAAAGGAGTGCTCCGTTGTCCATACTGACCAAAGGAACCTAGTAAGAATGATTTTTGGTTTTCCCTGTAAGGAAAGCTTGGAACTAACAAAACATCGCATGCTGACTAATTACCACGGATATTGTCGCCACGTCCCTCATTAAAGATGTTTCACTAAGTTTGCAAATCTTGTGGGCGAAGCAAATGGGAGTTCAAGCACGTTGGGTGGGAAGAACAGTAGATGGCAGAGGCAGAGATTCCATGAGTAAGTGGACTTGCATTGGCCGCGGGTGGAACAAAGGACGTGCGTTGTATTCTTAACTCCATTCTATAGAGAATGCTGAAAGCACAGGGATGCGGTGCGAAAACGAGAACTTATTTTCAAACTGCGTTGATTGAAAAGAAAAAGAGAGTGTAAAGACACGGTTACGATTTGCGGAGCTATTCCTTTGATTCCACTAGTATTTGTCTCTGGGACAAGAGGTCAATAGAGAAGTTCCTGTTGTGCGCATTGGGACGCCTCCGAAGTGCGTCCTCAACAACCAGTCACGTCCAAGAAAATTTGAGGCTGCGGCATGAGGAGTATATTTAGGTATCCTCAGGGTTTCTGCTGAACACGAATTTTCTTTTGTTTCTACGCTATTTAAATCGGGTTCTCTTTGTTACATAACGGACACAGTGTGTATTGTTGCTGCAATCCAGTCAACTATTATGTTTAGAAATATTCTAAAAAGCAGCTCCTTATCGGAATGAAGACATTATGTAGGTTGAACACTGCAGTAAAATAAAATGAGCTCGTAAACGAGTCGAGATTACCAATGTCAAAATACTCATGTTCGTTGATAGAAAGAAGATATGTGTGGTGTTGTCCGCAGTTCCTACGTGCTGTCCTCGGTCGGTTCACGCTTACGCTTTCTTAATCCGTGCGTCGCCACTTTGCCCCTTTATGTGTGGAAACAGTTTTCTCGGTGGTCACTGTGACTAAGCAGTTTCAACGGACTACTTACAAACTCTCACGTCGCGATTTCGTGCAATTTCTAGCATTTTCTAGTGCGTTCTTAAAGCCTCCTCTTGCAGCTTAAAGCATTGGCAGATTAGCAGTTGGGGTGTCACATTGATAAGCTCTAGGACTCGACTTAAAGCGCACGCCGCGGTGGCCGTGTTTTGACGGGGTCGAAATGCAAGGACAACGGCGTGCTAATATTTAAGTACAGAATGACGCTACCCATGCAATGTAAAAGAATTCAGCGTTTCCCTACATCCAGCGGGCCGAGGAAGCCGCCAGAATTCAAGGACTCCTGGCTGTCACCTAGGCGAGGCCATTGGTCCACGCCACTAACTCTCCGGACTATTTAGTTGTATTAGTTGTTTTAGTTGTATTCATTTCTATGTTTTATCGTTTCGTCGTTTTGCTATAGCTGTTGTATAATATTGTTCTATTGATACTACATAGTCTTGCCATTTGTCCTTGCATTTTTTTAATGCTTGTGTCATCGTGGGTCCCCCTACAGTCTTCGGACTATGGGACCCTACTCTGTAAAACGTCTTCTTCGTTTTATGTACCGCTACTTTGCTAATAATGAACTTCAAACTTCAAACTAAAGAATAAAGTTACATCCTCATCCTCCTACAACTACAAGGTGACTCATAGTTATTTAGTGCTTTGGAAAGCTAAGCTCCAACATTTATTTCACAAGCTCTTGTCGCCGTGAGGTTACTGCCTGAAGTGAGCATTATCTAAAACATGCTGTTCTTCATATAAGAAACTTAAAACCTGCTCCAAGCTTCTTCATGAAATTTTTAAGAACATAACTTACACACAGATACAGAATGAAAAGGTTCTTCTGTCTCTCCGTCCGCGTTAACTTGCACTGTTAGTTTTGAAACATTGACTGCACTGTTTCGTTCTGTTGCTATTCTTCCTCCTCCCTCTTCGTCTTCTTTACCTTTCTCGGCACTCCGTCTTTCTTCCTGCGCCACAAACGTCACCATATCAATCAACCTTGGGCGTCGGCTCTTTTTTTACGTGGCTAGAGAATTTTAAAGCGCGTTTCTTCACTGAAGATCTTCTCTGAAGACCGGTATTTTATATGTCGTTGGTTGTGATGCCAGAATGACTTCGGAGACCGGTACCCTAGAATTCCAGCCGAAAATTCGTGCAGGTACATCCGACGCACGCATCACCGAGCTTTAATACACACCCTTTCGAGGCACGTTGCCAGGAACTTTTCAGCACGCTTGAAAGTTCCATGGCAACGGTGCCTGCATCGACCAGCACCATGGTCTTTCATGCAGTGTGTACACACACACACATAGACGCGTTCGTGGTGTTGGCTTATGGGTGCTGTACGTGACCTCCGTCGTCCACGCGTAAGGGCACTTCGACAGCGTCTTTGCCGAAGTATGAAGCCTTCCGCACAACGGAAAACCGAGAGTGCGGCTTACCTGAACAACATGTGCGTGAAATGCAGGCGCATGCAGGAGAGAGGTCGGGGTTCGCTTGTTTCTTCGGTTAGCACATTCATTTATTTATTTTCCGAGTAACGTAGCACCTATGCAAAGCAATGAACTGCGTATGTTTTCGCCCTTGTCGATGGTCACGTCGTGAGAGGGGGCCGTTGCGGCGTGACGTTTAGGTATGCGCACTGTTTCCTGGTAACAGGAACAATGGGTACCGTATCGTGTCGTTGTTGATGATGTTGGCTTGAAGACAACGTCTTGCTGCGCCTCTTACTACACGCTGTCTGTAGAGGGCTGCACCGCCCACAGTGTCCATAGTGCCAGCGAATGTTTATGACCGAAAAAGACTACAGTATTTACTTGCATACAAGCAGCATTGACATGCTATCACGTCACACTGTCCAGCTACCGGCTATAGCGAAGATTTACGTCGATTATTATGAATGAATGAATGAATGAATGAATGAATGAATGAATGAATGAATGAATGAATGAAGTGTCTATCAACAGCTCAAGCCCTACGCAGCAAGACACCTTTGCTACATAAAGATTAGGAACAAAGAAAACAAGACAGTATTGAAAAAGCGCTGCTATAAATGCTGAAAGAAGTGGAATAATTAAATGAAGAAATCCGGCAAAAATAGGCGAACTGGAACAGCGCAAACTCGGTACATCGTAATACGAGTACACTTTATTGTTATAATGTGTAGCGGCAGCTAAAATAGCGTGAATAGGAATAAAAATATGCTGCGGTCAGGTTTCTCACGGCGAGGCACCCGTATAACTTCACCTTACAATACTAAGGAGCTCTTATAACGTGGTCTTCATTCAATTTCAGGGCCCGGAATAAATTATCTACCCAGGTTATTTTGTATCACATATTCAGTGCAACATGCGTTGCGCCGTCTGCAAGGAAGCAGTTTTGCTCTCACCCTTGACACCCAGAACGTTTCTGCTATTGTTTTGGCTCCTGTATTGTTCAAATTCACCATCATCATCATCATTTCACTAATTTAACTCCACCTCAGGACGAAGGCCACTGCAGCGATTCCAAATGCACGCTCTCCTAAGCTTGTTGTATCCACGCAATGCCTGCGAGTATCGTCATTTCATCGCCCCAGCTAACTTTTACCTGCCTCCGCTGCGTTTTGCCTCTGTCGGTCAACATTTTGCTGTGCTCGTCGTCCATCGGTTGTATTGTTGCGGAGGTTAAAAATGGAGCATGGTGCGAAGCAGAGCTTCGAGCCATGACAATGCCTCGGTTCCTCTACTTTCAAGACCATTCATGACAGGCTGCCCAGCACACACACGGACGACAAAGTAGACAACACTGCTGTGTCACTACTTAGCTCATCACTAAAGCATTCTCTTTTGCTGATTAGAGGGTCAGACACCTTCACGTTTGCCTTCTGCAACTATGAATTAAGAATAGAACGCATTATGCTCGGGTCGTCTTATCACCGAATGCGCTGCTCTTCAATAAGGATGAAACCGACTGGTTGATAGAGCATTTGTGCAGACAGAGGTGATCGGAATGTGTGGTGTTACGCATCGCTGGCTCGTATCGCTACTACGTATCGACCTCTTAGTGGAAATTGTTTAGTTGTGCAGATGACTGGGGCTTATCCGGGCGTTACAAGCTCAAAAGGTTACAAGTTCAAAAGCGTAGCTCCGGGCACGACGTAACGCTTGCACTTGCCTCAGAGTGGGGACGTGCAGTTTCTTCTGAGAGAAATGCACGGCACGGTGTTCTGCACATACGGGAGGCAGCATTCGCTAGCGTGCTTCGGGCGGTTCGGGTGAAGCAAACATGCTGAGTCGTTGTAACACATAATCAAAGGATATGCGGTTCGCTTCCATAGTAACTGCTATAAAACTAACCTCGATATGTTTTTTCTGGCAGTCGTCAGCGCACATCGACCATTTCAGCTTCAGAAACGCGCTGGCGACCGCATTGCGTGCTCACTCGCATGCTGATTTCGCAGTTTCCTTTATTTATATTTTCTTCAAACCCTAGTTTGCAATGTCCTCGAATTTCGGACGAACTCCTTGAGCTCCTCAAAGGCAGCTACTTTTTCCTTACTACACATATAAGCAAAATGGTGCGCCTGAGCGCTTCATATACACAGACCTTGCGTGCTTTAGTTCAAGTAAGAGAAGTGTTAGTTAATAAAAATCGCGTCCACCTAGACCGTGACTAAATTAGCGTCTCCGAAACGTAAAACCAGTGCACTGTCCTTTAAAGCTAGTTTACCTGGTTCCTGAGTGCGTCAATGTTGCTAAGTGAACGTCTCTTTCGAAGTTAGTTATAGAGGACTGACTGTCATTTTTTTTTTTTTAAGCTTGAGTTTATGTCACATTATCGTGGTTATTCTTTATGTGGTTATCCCTCAGTCTTGTCACCATGGGCTAACTAGCCGCAATTCCTCGTGACGAAACTTTTCTCTTTTTCTCGTTGAAGGAACTCTTCACATTTTTAGCAGCTGCACCTTCCCGTACGACCTTGCTAGTCACTTATGGTGCACGAAATGGTACTACGCCTCCAAACATGGTATGTCTTCGTAGATGTGTACCCCGTGTTCTCCTACATAATAATACACAAGCCTGACATCCCCTCTTCCACACTTTTCCTCAACTACGGTTACAACATTTCATATCTACTCCTTCTTGCTTCGTAATGATCGCCAGTGCGCACAAAAGAAAGAAAAAAAAAATACACCATCTCAGCTAAAGGGGACCATGAGGCGATGCGAAGCAGCACGGGGGGTGCACACTGCGTTTGCATCGGTTTGACGCTAGGAGACGCTGCCTGCGTCAGCGTTGTCTCTCGCGGGCGAGGGCGTGTTCTCGTTCCTTTCGAGCTGGTAAAGCGTTCTTCGACGAAAGAGCGTTTCCATAGTCAACGCGCGCCGTTGGGAGAGGAGAGGAGGAATGCCGAGAGGAGATGAGACAAGGAGAGGTGCATGCGTATGCGCAATGAGGGTGTGGACGCCGCACGGCGGATAAATGAAGGGAGGGAGGGAGAGAGTGACGTAGCCGCCCCCCCCCCCCCCCCCCATGACCATAAGCTTCTTCGCATCTAAAAAAGAAGTGCGGAAACGACACTATCCCCTGTCTGAGTGGGGTCAACAAGATGCGCTTGCGGTTAGACCAATCTCTTGGTATCGGGATTTATTTTCGCCCTGACGACAACGATTCACATTGCGTTGTATTGACCAGCTCTTGATACGATCCCGGAAACACCTCGGTGCATACGTGCTGGGTGAAACTGTTATGTAAGTGATATGTTGGACTATGCTTTATCGAATTTTTTTTTGTCGTCGTGTTCATGCAATCAGAAGGAAGTATTGTATATACTCCACAACCTGCTCCGGAAAGCAAATGTACATCAGTAACTCCTGGTACTATAGCTAGAGAAAGCTATGACACCTGTACTGTAATTGGCTGTTACCATGGGCAACAATATCACCAAGACGCCTCTTAATCACCCCCACCCACTTTCCCTCTACTGTTGTCGCAATGTCTGCTCTTCTTTCAGTAATAAATCGTGTGGCTTCGGCAGTGGGCCTTCGCCTTCATAAATTACCGGCGTCTCCTAGGGCGAACATACGCTGCACATACCAGGTCAAGCTTAGGACAATAAGATTCTGCCTAGGCCGTAATTTTTTTCCCTTGTCCGCGCACGCTAACGTCCCCTGAGCAATAAAAATAAAGAAGAGGAAACGCGATAACGGGTGAACCGGCAGTGTCAACAACCTCCTAATTGAGATCCGCCGAGAACGATATTTACGCGTCCAGCCTTGCACGTCCAGCTTCGCTTGCAACACTGTCTTTGATACTGCGGGCGTGCCTAGATGTGCACGGCCTGTCGGTGTTACCCAGAGAATGAAAGAGCGAACAGATCGACATAACTGCAGACGTGGGCGCATGTCGTGCTGTGTTGTCATTAATGTAATGGCCGTCGATCATCTTCATCCGCTAAAGATGGTTATCTGTCCTTAGTGCTGCCTTTATTTCTTGGAGCATACGAACGAGGGCCGGTGCTTGAGTGCGTGCAGGTGCGCGCGTGTGTGTGTGTGTGTGTGTGTGTGCGTGTCTGTGTGTGTGCGCATGTGTGTGTGCGTGCACGTCTGTCAGTAAAGAAGCGTACTTAGTTTTGATGCAAAAGGACACTGAGAAGCACGGACACAAGCGGAGTACGAACGATGAAGCTATGTGCGCAAACACCGCCATTCAGTATTTTTTTCTGAATACGTGTCTGTCAGCGCGCCTTGTAAATAAAAATGAACACATTTAAAAACAAGAGCCCTACCACATGCCATTCAACGCAAATATCGCTTTGTTAAAGTGGAGTTAATGTCGGTGCGCATCATTGCGTTACCCTATCACAGGAATGTCCGTACCATGTGTTTTAACAGCGGCGCTGTTTAGCTTTCTTGTTTTCTGTAGTGTCATAAAATAGGACGTTGAAATGATCTTTCCTAGCAACCAAGCGATGCTGCATCTGACAGCATTACCTTGCATGACCTCGATGTCATGCCACATCACGTAACATGACGTCATAACGAACCGTGACCAGAAGAAGAAGAAGAAGAAGAAGAAGAAGAAGATGATGATGATGATGATGATGACGTGGACCAGCCGAGTGCCCATCAGCTTCGCTGCTTCGTTAGCCTTGCGCCAGAAGTGCAAGCTGCGCTGAATATTACCTGTGTCCTTGCTAATGGTTCCTGCTCCTGTTCCTGTTCCTGCTGAACTCCCCCTCCCACGCTTTCGCGTGGAATGGGGGTTCAGGTAGGCGTACGTTATGCTAGCATGCACTTGAATAAACGGTAGCGGCCACGCATAAAGGACGCCTACCTGAACTCCCCATCCTACGCTTTCGCGTGGAAGGGGGTTCAGGTAGGCGTCCTTTGTGCGTGGCCGCTACCGTTTCTTCAAGGGCACGCTTGGAGCGCACGCTTGTTTACCGTTTCATACCGTACGCAGCGCATGCATTGCTGTGATCGGTAAGATGTGTTTACGAATTGTTTTGTTTACATGCACGATGAAACATAATATTTATGACGCTTCGCCTAACAAATTCAACACTTAGTGTGATAAGCATGACAACAGGTTCCGATGAAGGTGCCTAAAACAGGAAAATAAAAAGTCCGCCTTGCCGATGTGTACTATGTAAAAACTGTTTATCAGTGATAGATTCGACCCCCCTCTCTCTCTCAAAAAAAGAAAGAAAGACACTTAAAATAATAGAGCCTTGTCCAAATGCCTTCAACGTACTGCCAACGCGAGTAGCAGACAGCGCTATTACCTATCGAATCTCCAACGTAAAACAGCAAATCCACAGCAGTTCAACCTCGCTCCCTGAAAGGTTTACATGGCTCTTCCATTCAGTTTTATTACGCATGTTGTGGGTTGATGTGCTTAAGTACATTATGTCGTGCGTAGGAACGCGTCAGTTTAACGTTCAATGATTGCCCGTTGACTATTGACAATATTCAGAAAAATCAAGAATTATTGTGAAACAGCAAGCTTTTAAATTATGGTTTTAGAAATGTTCAGTGTTTCAGTTTTCTGCCTAAATTACGAAATATTTACTGAAATGTTCTCACCACTATCCTGCCACTATCCTCACCACTATCCTCTTTGACACATAAAACAATAAAGGATTTGAAACACGACGTAACGCTGGAATCCCATTGAAGCGCTGCGGCTCAGCACAGCACTACTTACATTGGACAGCGTCCATGCGTTACACACTAAGTTAAAACTGCCTTACTTTTTGAGCATATAGAATCTTTTGAGATGTGTTCTTATGAATCTAAGCTAGTATTACGCAATGTTTTCATTCTAATTTATTCAAGATATTAGTTTATTTTGAGCATACTGATCTTCGAAAGAACATAGTTTAACCAGGGGAAGGACATAGAAGTGGCATGCACAATTTTCTAGTTATTTATGACGAGCTTCAAAAGATCAAACCTTACCGAAAGATTGTTCGGGGAAATGCTGAACAGGAAATCCGACAGCTCGCTCATGCTGGCTACAAGGTGATGATCAACCAGACTAAATTTCAAGACGCTCAATTTTCAAGCGAAAACCTTTTGGTATCACCTCTAGCCGCATGACTTTGAAATCTGTCTGCCCCACCGGAAAGCAAAAAATTGCCAGCGAAATAAGTTCGCGCCTCGTTGTCATGACGACCACCAAATAAGTTGCCCAGGGCAACAGGAACATAGTACATTCAGCCATGAAATTGCCGCTGTATGCGAATGCATCAGGTTCTTGTTTACGCCGGCAATTTATTTCTTCAATAAAAATCTGTTTTATAGATTTAACCCTCAAGAAGTTTTCAGAGTAATCTTGCTTTCAGAACAGTAGCACTCGCAACTGTTGCATTAAAATGGGCAACGCGTAGAACATGATGTGTGTTTTCAGTAAACCTGTGCATAGTGCCCGAACATGGAATGATACGAACTCAGTTGTTCGAGATCTCCTGTAAAGCTCGAATGCGAGTCTTTTGTTCACGTTGACACTGAGCGCGTTCGCCGACACCTATTTTCATGTCACAATAAAAATGTTATGAAACTTCAGGCTGGTAATACGTGCACATGAATAATAAAACTAATAATAATAATATAATAAATAATACTAATAATAATAATAAGTAATACTAATAATAATATCTAATAAATAATAATAATAATAATAATACTATTATTTATTTATATATTATTATTATTCTTATTATTATATTCTATTATTATTTATTGTTAATTATGAATTTTGGGCTATCTGTTTTTTTATTAGTTTTTTCTGTCGACGTCTCCTTATGTATTGTTTCTTGTATTTTTTTTCTCCGTGCGCCAGTACAAAGACCTACGGTGTTCATGGGCACGTTAAATAAACACTGCTTTGATTGATTGATTATTATTCTCTCTTATTCTTATTATTATTATTATCTCTATTTATCTAGTATTATTATTATTATTATTATTAGAAACAAAATGAAAAGTTCACAGAAACATAAAAGAGGCCCTGAAAGGTTTATCAGTTTACCCAGAGAGTAACGCTGACAGCAACTTTTCAAGAGGTGCGAGGAAATCGACTCTCGTATCTTCAAACAAACGAAATTCCTCTTTCGTGTCGAAAGAATGAGATCGGCTCTTGCGAAAGCAATCGCCGTGCCAACCTATCCTATCCTTCGTATATGTCGAAACTTCTGTGCAATATATAGAGCACTGTTGAAGCGAAGGCGACGGCAATGTCATTTTATAACTTAAACAAGGGGACCCATACTTCCTCCCGTATTTGCGCATTATTGAAAACTCTGGCTATTTCTGGATCTTCTTCGCATGCAGGTTGACGAATCTTCGTTGCGTTGCAAAGGTGCTTTGCTGGTGTCACCAGTTTTGATCCTACTTTGTTCCCGTACACGGTTCAGCGGTCGCGGAGATTGAGGAAGAGTCGGTGAACTGTAGCGGTGGTTTTTAGTTGAAGCAGCTTGGCGTAAGACATATGTCTGTTCCTCTCGGCGGGTTCTATATTAAAGGATCAATTTAGAAAGGACTAGATATTCCGTATCGGATACCTCTGACGTAATGCATTAGAAAGAAATATTGCCGTACAGAGGCTCTGTTTTTAACGCTTTAAATTTTGACGCGATGCCACCGCTTAAATTCAGGATCGAGCTTCCCAAGTCGCTTGCGAATTGGGACCACGTGGCATACGAAGTGTCTTCTTCGGTTCCACCGAGACAGGTTGCTTGTGCCGGCTTGAACGCAGAATTTTTTTTCTTATGGATGCAATTATTTGAACGTGGTGAAATTGGTTTGATTTTAATGATTCTTATGAGGTAGGAAAGACATTGAAGTGTTACTTCAAGTACGCGAAACAATGTTTCTCTCTCTCTCTCTCTCACTACGAACGAAAGCATCAGATAGTTTGAACTGGCCCTGCAACACTTCCTGAACACATAAGACTCTGCCGGTAAGACGTGTATGCTCCTGTCAATCTTCAAGCCAAATTCTATTGCATGTGCGCACCAGGAATTTCGCAATTTCGTTTCCAACACTGTTGGCAAACGCGTGCTCTTCTTTCAACATACTATGACGTCACTAAGGGTACTGATTACGTCCCTTGACATTTTTTCGTTGATTTTTTAGGAGGAGCTCGCATATCTGATTACCCGTTTAAGTCAAAAAGAGCAAGTAGTTCCTAGCAGACGAGCTTAGCGCAACCGTGAAACCAGCCGGCGCTCAAGCGACCGAGTGTGGGGCCTATAGTGACGTCATTCGCTGCAAGAAGAACGACCACCCTCGAGCTGTGTTTTAAAGCACATTGCAAATATTTGTTACGTGCGCGGCTGAGATGTCTTTTAAATCAGGATATAGAGATGTTCTTCGTTTTCGTTGACAACACCTTTCTATGCGACTGCTCAGGAGGTAGGTAAAATGCGAGTCCTATTCATGTAGAACAACAGTCAGTCTGTATCGTATTAGGATTTCGTATATACCTAGTCGATCATGCTGCGTATTCTTTATCAGGTGTGCTGTTTTCGAGACGCCTGTGAGCAGGTGCTACATAAATTTATTCTCTAAGTGTGCGCGTGTACACAGATCCTTCTTGCGACGATGACAGCTCCGCTTGGAACGCCGATAATGGGGACAGCGGTTTTGTGCCGTTGAGTCCCCGTGCCCATGCCGCGTATATTCCACTATTTGAACTTTGAAGGAAAGCTTAACAATATGCCAAAAACGTGTCTTTGTATAGGCAAAATGTCACTAACAACCACACTGATGAATTACATCAACATATATACTTCATAAGTAGTTGCTTTTCAACCAAGATAGCAAGAAGCTATGACTCGGGTGAGGCAGCAGGGGTAACAGCGGTTTATTTTAAATTTTAATTGCACTATTTGGCGCCTGCATGGTGTAGCTCGGTGAATAGCACAGTAAAGTAATGCGATATGAGTGAAAGAAAAAAGTGTTCAAACTATTTTGCATCGGTGACCATAATAAGATCGCCGGCATGCCTTCCATTTTATCTTCATAAAGTGGAGTTGGCGCACGTCGTCATAGTGTTGAAAATAATTGCGCGTTTCCGTATGCAGGTGGTGTATGTGATATGGAATGCTTACATATCGACCATTTTTGTTTCACCAAAATATACTGCGTACTGTTCTCTTTAGCTGAACCATTCGATGCTGGTTAAACAAAGTGTTACTTGTTGATTATTGACCAACTGGTCTTCGAGAAAATTTCCTTTATGAGATTTCAAACGCGAAGCCAATTGTTGCCGCTTTATTTAACAAGAAACAGCTGAAAAATGAAGAGGCCAGCGTGTTGATGCAAAGAATGAAAAGAAATAGCCTACGCACGATGAATTGCATAATTACAAAGGGTTAATGTTATTAAGAACAAGCAACACAATTTCATAACTGTTTATTTCACTTATCCTAAAGCACACCTAACTGGGCAGAATTAAGACTGAGTCCCTC
>JABSTT010003823.1:0-29263 GCA_013339685.2 Hyalomma asiaticum | reverse complement strand
GCCGAAAACCTCCTGCCCGACCCTCTCCCTCCTTCTGAGGGTGGCAGCTGGCGATCCTTGCGGTTGCTGCTTGCAACACACATGTGCGCATGCACACACTACCACCCGACACCCCACCAACCCAGCCCCATAGAAAACAATAAGGTGGGACGTGGCACCATCCCTCGGTAAGCGACGACAACTCGAAGCAGGATGGCTACAATAGGAAAGCGAGCGATGCCGCATGTGAAATGAAACTGTCCTACACTGCTTATAAGAGACCTCTCATATAAGAGACGCAAACTGCTTTCCGGTACATGTCTCTTATAGCGGGGTTCAACTGTTTTGCCGTCCTTCATCTACTGAGGGTTCCTGGTGTATTTAAGGACACTTGGCTGAACGAATTGGCACTTGCAATTATTTCTCGAAGCCCAGCTGTTGTTAACCGGGTAATCAGGTACGACCGTTTCCAAAACCACCTGTACTTTTCTTTAACACTAATGTACCCACTTCCTACTTCCTACCAGCTACAAAGTGGACTGTAACCAGCCTGTCTTCAATGTTTGTTATTCTGTTATTGCTTTACCATGTTGTAAAAATCAATAGTGCATCTATGCTCTTGCTGTCTTGCTGAAACAGTTTGTGGAACAATAAATCTTGTAATTCATTCACAATACGTATGAAGAAAACCTGCTTTTCTTCATATATATTGTGAATGAATTACACAATAACTGTCAGCCTCGAACTACAATGCAATGTTCTTGACTTCTCTGAAAATAAACCAGTGTTTATGCCTTGTTTTTTCTGTGTCTTTATGAGGCCTGGGGTGCAAGTGTACTTGTACTGTTCCAGCCATGTTGTACAAAATACTGGAAAGAAGCACAAACCTCCTTCAGAACAGTAAAAGGCATAATAAAGAAATTGCTCCTGTGCAGGTCAATTTTCTAGCAACCAATGGGCAGGGCTTTGTTTTTTCACCTTGAACATAAGGACAGTCGCCTCAACAGAGAGAGGCCTGTAAGAGAAGGTATTTTGCATATGTACTCTCTCTAAAGTATAACTATTTCATTTGTTATAATTAACTTCCCATGTAATATCTGGGTATGTGCTTATGCTGAAGAAACTTCTATTACAATATGGTGCCAAAACATGCAGCATGTGTGTGTGATTTGAGCAGGGCTATTTTTTCACTTGGCTGCCCTCTGCTCAACAAAAAGGTACAGTATCATGAGTCGAGTCGGGGCAACACTGACTGGGTCACATTTTGTCAATATCCTAACAAGTAGGTTTCACTTACAATGACTGCGTTAAGCTGTGCGCTTTCTTTATGGGGAAATGGAAGAGACGTATGTGAGGTTAAAAAGACAGTAACAACATGTGTGTTTGTGTTTCATCTATAGCACTGTTTGATTTCCTTCTAGTGTTTGGAGCTCTTCTAGTTGACCAAGGTGGGCTCCTGGTTCATTGGAAGTTAAATTCAGATGGACTGTCTCGTATAAATATAATCCAGTGTGGGCATGAGCATTTCTTTCTCTTCCTCACCTGTGGCTCATACACACATCCATGCAGTGTGCACCTACTTCATTTAATCTATTTTCATTAATTACCCAGGTGGTTCACTTTTCTGTACTATTATGCTCTGAGCACGAAATCGAAAGTGCTGAGTAATCGAAAATGCTGAGGTGAATCGAAAGTGCTGAGCACGAAACATAATTTCGTTATGTGCCAGTACTCTACCCAGACTGTAGGGGGTGTTTCACTTCAGAATGAAGTCCTGAAGAAGAGGCTTGACATCTGGTGATGATCCGCGTGTACAATTGGTGGAAAACTAGCAGATTTACCAATCTTGCTAGAATCGCATCCCTGAAATGCTTGCCAGCATTTCTAAAACAGGAAAAAGACTGACAGAAGTTTTAGGAATGCAATTCATGTAAGGAAAACATTATACAGCTTTCTAAAAGAAACAATCAATAAACTAGTAGGCTACTAAATAAAAGCATTGGCAGGGCAGTTCGTTTGGTATTTACATTTAAACTTGATGATGACGATTATGTTACATTCCTTGAACAACACAATACTCTAAATAGATGGGTATAGCTTTCAATAATGTGCAATAATTAACAAGTTTCTAATATATCCACCTTCATGCTGTCATTTATGCTTGGACAAATATGCCAGGAGGAAGGTTGCCCAGCTGAAGACAATTGCATGTCACAATGTCAAGCGACTGTGAAATTTCTTGCTGCTGTTCCGTACACCAAGCAAACAGTAAACCAGCTTATGTCAAGAATAAACTTTGTATCACATTCTCAGAATTAAATTAACAAGGAGGGGTTATCTAGATTGATCCCACAGAAATTGGGCAGCAGTTTCCTTCCAACAAACTTGGCAGTTTACTACATCATCAGTGTAGAGGCTAATTAATTTCTACAATTCTGCAATAGCATGGAAAATTTGGCTAGTTGGAACATATGCTTGTAGCAGCGCAAAAGGTGAGACAAAGGAGCATAAAACACACAGGACGAGCGCTGTCTCGCAACTGAAAAAATTTTATTTGAAGAACACTCTGGAAAACGAAGGAACAAAACACCTGAGTTATAACCAGAAATGGGTGAACTAGTATTAATTTAAGTGCACTTAACAGCACATGACAGCAATGGCTGACTCACCACGCGTCTCCCATTCTTTTTATATGGAATGCTTCTATAACTTCACGTGTTACTTTGCGTCTATGTGATGAAAGACCTTAGCACCTTTAAAGGGGTCCTGAACCACCACTCAGGCCTGGGTTTTGAAAATGGCTGGGTGTGCATTGAAGGCTTCTCAGAAATTCACAGCCGAAAGAATTTTCAAAACAGGTTGTTAGGAGCGAAGATATTGCGACCGGGAAAACCTCCCTTACCCATTCCTGTCTCAACTCTGCGGAATAGAGGGTACAGAGCTCCTTAGAGCAGTGTCGAGGAGGTGCCCCGCCCACCGCGTTATGTCACCAGACTTCAGCGACGTGTCAGAGTGGCTGACGAAAAGCGCGCGGCTACCAGGGACTGTTTGTCCGCAGCGCGCTTGTGGCCACCTGCTCGCTCCGCACCTGGGCTCGGTTGCGTGCCCCTGCGATCACCGCATTTTTTTTTTTCGATCCTCCGAAGATGTTTTCGTTCGTCACACACGTTTAGGCTGGCAGGTGTGCGCGCTTACTTTGTCAGTGCGCTGCTTGTCGTCGATATTGCGCATAAGACGGCGTCAGGACAAACAGTGCAACTATCTACGCTGCTCCACCTTGTCATGCATAACCCCAAGTTAGTTAATTGTTGATTAGTGATTGTAGACGGGTTAATCCTCCTGTCGGGCTCGAACGTGTGTCTACTATGACTTGAAAGGAAGACCTTCACAACTCGAACCCTTCCGACAGATTAATGTGGAATAAGGTGCGATGACACGCGGAAAGAAGGATGGATTAATTTAATGTGTGAATACACTAGTGAATTTTAGCAGCGAAACTGTTTGAGCTATTGGTGAAACTGGGAAATTTGCAGAAAACTCCGCTAAGCTATGTAATGCTAGCATAACAATGCCACGCTGTAGTAAAGACAAAGCTTCCTAGGACTAGTTAGGTAAGGCTAAGTCTAATTCGAAGGAGCCTAATTAGGAATAATTAATTGAAGCCTAGTTCAGACAGGACTACTCCAACTAAGTCAAACCAAGCCAAACTGAGCTAATTCAAGCTTAATTGAGCTATGACAAGTAAGGGACACCTAATTAAGTGGATACTAATTATTTGCAGTTAACTAAGCCACGATACTAATTAAACCAAGTCTAATAGGGATAGGACTAATTATGCGAAGCCTAACTTAGGTGATATGAACAAGTGTAGTGTAAGCAAGCCTCTAATTGGACCGTGGTTAATTAACTAGTACTATAATTAAACCACGCATAGCTAGGTTATTACTAGTTAAGTCAAACCTAAGCTAGCACTTGTTAATCCAAGGTAAATTATGCTAAGACTTAAAGGTCAAGCCTCATTAAGCTGAGACTAAATATTTCAGGAGTAATTAGGGTAACACTGATTAAATCAGGTCTGATTAAGGCAATACTCACCATGCGATACCTAATTAAGATAATATATCAAAGCACAGCGTAACTAGGCCTAAACTAATTAGGTCATGTATAATTAAGAGAGGACTAATTAACTCAAGGCATAATTATATAATGACTAATGAAGCCCAGCTTATTAAGTCATGTGTGATTATATTTAAGTTAATTAGATCGAACCTAATTAGTGTAACTCTAATTAGGTGCTGACTGATTAAGTTAAGGCTAAGTCAAGTCTCAATAAGCACAGACTATTAAGCTACGCCAAATTAAGCCAAACATTACAGACCTAATGATTTCAATCCACACTAATTAACCTTAGTCAACCCTAATCTGCTGTAATCCTTAATTCGCCCTAATCTAAGTCTAGCGTAATCCGCTCTATATGCCATAGTCCACCTTAATGCACCTCAGTCTGTCTTAATCCACCCTAATGCACCTTAATGAGTTCTAAGCCACGCAAATATACCCTAATCAGACCTAGTCCTTTAATCCACCTTATAAAAGAAATATTTTCGGTTCGACTCTAGCCATGTTATTGAGTACGAGTACTAGAAGGTGGCGCATTGGAGTACCATAGGGAATAAACCCATCTACAATCACTGATGAATTGTTAATTAAAGTTTGGTGTCGCGTTTGGTGCCTCTTCACGACATTGGGAATAATTTGTGATTTATTACAGGCTGCTGGCATGCATTTGTTGGCTTCTTGGAAAAGTATATTTATGGTGACTTTTGCACCGCACCGTTCGCGTCCACGCCGAGGTAGTTTACGGACGCCTTCCAATGGCTTCTATGAGACTTGCGCATTAACAAATAAAATTTTACATATTTCCAGCAACTATTTTGCCTATATAGGGGCTCGCAACGCAAGGAAAAGCGAGCGCACGGCACGCACGGCACGCACGCGCTTACGGTTTTAAAAAACGCGCGCTGCGAAGGGCCCGCACACAGGTGCGGCGGGCGTGTCTGCCATCGGCCAGTAGCAGCGACGCTCTTTGTAAATGCTCTATGACGAAACAGAGCATATACAAGGAGCGTGATGAGAAGCTGCTTTTTTTTTTTTTTTGATCCTCCGAAGATGTTTTCGTTCGTCACACACGTTTAGGCTGGCAGGTGTGCGCGCTTACTTTGTCAGTGCGCTGCTTGTCGTCGATATTGCGCATAAGACGGCGTCAGGACAAACAGTGCAACTATCTACGCTGCTCCACCTTGTCATGCATAACCCCAAGTTAGTTAATTGTTGATTAGTGATTGTAGACGGGTTAATCCTCCTGTCGGGCTCGAACGTGTGTCTACTATGACTTGAAAGGAAGACCTTCACAACTCGAACCCTTCCGACAGATTAATGTGGAATAAGGTGCGATGACACGCGGAAAGAAGGATGGATTAATTAATGTGTGAATACCCTAGTGAATTTTAGCAGTGAACGTGTTTGAAGCTATTGGTGGAAACTGGGAAATTTGCAGACAAACCCTCCGCTAAGCTATGTTTATGCTAGCATAACAATGCCACGCTGTAGTAAAGACAAAGCTTCCCTAGGAGAGTTAGGTAAGGCTAAGTCCTAATTCGAAGGAGCCCTAATTAGGAATAATAATTGAAGCCTAGTCTCAGACAGGACTACTCCAAACTAAGTCAAACCCAAGCCAAACTGAGCTAATTCAAAGCTTAAGGGAGCTATGACAATAAGGGACACCTATAATTGGATACCTATTATTTGCAGTTAAACTAGCCCACAATACTAATTAAACCCACAGTCTTATAGGGACTAGGACTAATTATGCAAAGCCTAACTTACGTTGATATGAACAAGTGTAGTGTAAGCAAGCCTCTAATTGGACCGTGGTTAATTAACTAGTACTATAATTAGACCACGCATAGCTTAGTAGTAACAACCTTAACTAGTAATAACCTAAGGTTATTACTAGTTAAGTCAAACCTAAGGTAGCACTTGTTAATCCAAGGTAAATTATGCTAAGACTTAAAGGTCAAGCCTCATTAAGTTGAACTAAATATTTCAGGGTAATTAGGGTAACACTGATTAAATCAGGTCTGATTAAGGCAATACTCACCAAGTAATACCTAATTAAGATAATATATCAAAGCACAGCGTAACTAGGCCTAAACTAATTAGGTCATGTATAATTAAGAGAGGACTAATTAACTCAAGGCATAATTATATAATGACTAATGACGCCCAGCTTATTAAGTCATGTGTGATTATATTTAAGTTAATTAATGCGAACCTATTAGTGTAACTCTAATTAGGTGCTGACTGATTAAGTTAAGGCTAAGTCAAGTCTCATAAGCACAGACTATTAAGCTATGCCAATAACCAAACATTACAGACCTAATGATTTCAATCCACACTAATTAACCTTAGTCAACCCTAATCTGCTGTAATCCTTAATTCGCCCTAATCTAAGTCTAGCGTAATCCGCTCTATATGCCACAGTCCACCTTATAATGCCACCTCAGTCTGTCTTAATCACCCTAATGCACCTTAATGAGTTCTAAGCCACGCAAATATACCCTAATCAGACCTAGTCCTTTAATCCACCTTATAAAGAAATATTTTGGGTTCGACTCTAGCCATGTTATTGAGTACGAGTACTAGAAGGTGGCGCATTGGAGTACCATAGGAATAAACCCATCTACAATCACTGATGAATTGTTAATTAAAGTTTGGTGTCAGCGTTTGGTGCCTCTTCACGACATTGGGAATAATTTGTGATTTATTAGAGGCTGCTGGCATGCATTTGTTGGCTTCTTGGAAAAGTATATTTATGGTGACTTTGCACCGCACCGTTCGCGTCCACGCGAGGTAGTTTACGGACGCCTTCCAATGGCTTCTATGAGACTTGCGCATTAACAAATAAAATTTTACATATTTCCAGCAACTATTTTGCCTATATAGGGGCTCGCAACGCAAGGAAAAGCGAGCGCACGGCACGCACGGCACGCACGCGCTTACGGTTTTAAAAAACGCGCGCTGCGAAGGGCCCGCACACAGGTGCGGCGGGCGTGTCTGCCATCGGCCAGTAGCAGCGACGCTCTTTGTAAATGCTCTATGACGAAACAGAGCATATACAAGGAGCGTGATGAGAAGCTGCTTTTTTTTTTTTTTTTGAGTTGAGGGCTCCTGAGGAAGTGGAAGCTTTGTGCTCCGTTTGTGAACGCTACGCTTCGCGGATGACTACAGCATTTGGCTGAGATGTTCATTACAGCGTAGGCAAGCCGTAGAATATGTTTTTCCACCAGGCCCGGAGGGTGGTTCAGGACCCCTTTAAAAACAGGCGAATACCCATACGTGTTGCTGGTCCGTTTGATAAGTGCTCGTTTGAATCATTGCAAATGCAGTCACTCATGTGATAGCAGTTACAGCTGCGTGGTTATTGGAAACTTCAAGTAACCAGACGACCTCTGCGCTGTAATTTCTGTTCTGTGTTGGTAGTATGTATGGAAGATTGGCTTTAGAAAAAAGGGGGCTTAGTTTTCTGTAAAAAATTTTTGAACTTCAAAGGGGAGAGAAATAAATCCATGATGATGGTTTCTTACACATTTAACTTGTCATAATGTAAACCCAATCATTGCTGACAACACAGCTATCATATAGGAACTGTAATAATACATATAAACTATTTGAAGTAGTGAACCATACAAACGTTTACAAGTTTGTCCAAATGCATCTGTTTTAAAAGAGTAAGATTAAACTGTCAAAACACAATGCACATAGAATGTTATATTTGAAAAGCATCTTTTTTTCCTGTGAGGGTTCACGACTGCTCATATCCGAGCCAGCTACTTCATTCACAGTTGTACTGCACCAATTTTGTTCTACAAATGTTGGTACAATTAAATGAACTGTAAACAGGTGCATTTGAGTTTAGCCAGTTCTAAAAGTCTTAGCTGGAGCACCTAAGTATGAAAGTTATGAGTATAAAGAGAGTATTATATGAAAGTCTGAAACATTTATGGATTAGCTAGTTTTAACAGTTCCTGCTGTTTGAACTGAGCTGAACAATATTGCGATAGTTTGCTCAAATGTCCACAGCCACAAGTTATATTTTGACCACAATAGATCTTAACAGTGAGAAAAAGCTTGTAACATTTCCAGTCTGAAAGGCTGTACGAGCACAACAGATGTTCATTAGGGCAGATATGTTTGTATTTAATACAGCCATGTCACAGTAAATAGAAGGAAGAAGCGGCACAGTATAATCTTCAGGTATAATTGCATAGTCATATGGTCAGGACATTGCGGGCAGTGGTGAGGACAAATTATCAATGGTCCACACGTAGTCCTTCTACTTGTGGAGCACTTTATGCTAGCAAGATTGATACGATCTTGCATGTATGTTAATTTCCAGCTAAGTGGGTCTAAATGGTTACTCCAGATTTTAAACGTCAAATCCATTCATTTTACTATTAAAAAGTTACCTTGACATCAAGGATTTTCCTATCCACCCATCATGTTACTCTTACTCTCCACCTCCCGAATCCTTGGGCAAAGACATCAATGGCATTTTTTAAGAATGTCTTGTGATTTAAAAAATTGCAAAACTGTGAAATTATGTGCAAGTTTCTACATTGATCTGTGTTTGAAATAAATGCTGAGGCAGACTGGCTCTGTGAAAAATTTGGAATAGTGAACTACTGATATTTGTTAAATCCTGGGTTAGTATGTGGCTGCGTACCTTACTTAACAAGGTGAGCTGATAACTTGTAAGTGTACTTATACGACATGCGCTTGTAAGCCAGCTGTGCCACTGATTAAGCCATAAATAGAAAGCTTGTATAATAAGCAGGTCAACGACTAAAGTCAAAATAATGATTTTTGGGATCTGTGTAAATTCCTTGTTCACAATGTAATGTGTTGGCTGAGCACAAGGTTTTATAAGTATCACTGAACACGTGACACAATGTTTAGGGCTACACCTGGTAAACCAATGTGCCACATGACCTATTGCTAGTGTTATTTTACGGTCATGATAAGCTATTGAAAAATTTTTGCGGGCTTTCATAGAAGCCTGCAGAAATTTCTGGTTTCTGATTGCAAATTGGTTGATGTACCAATTTGCAATCAGTGCAAAGAATCTTGTACACCACACCTGGGAAATTTTGCCAAGAGAGAGGATCCTCCATATTCTGCAAGTGAACTTTGAGGTCACTTGCTTGCTAGAATATATGCACAATCTGCACAGCATGTTTTCTAATACCACAATCTACAGCATTGCTCTCACTATGAGTGTGGGAGAAAGCAACACGCTTCCAAGTTGATTGTGGATTACCCATAGTTTTGAAGGTAACTGGCAAGTGCAACACAAATGTGTAAGGTAAAGAAGAATACATTAAACACAGGAAACATGCTTCTCCCACCAAAGTGATATGTCTGCTGTACTGTTTGACATAGAATTGCAGTTCCAACAGTGAAGCAGCTTTTGGTCAACCCTATAGGTTTGCTGGCATTTTTGTGTGTGCTGCTTGGTGTCACGCTGGTGAAGTGGGCTGATACCACAGGCAGCGTGTAGCCTTGCGAGTTACGGAAGCCTTCAGGCCTGTGGGGAGTGTATGTGCATGCATTTTTGCGTAGCTTGTTTTTGTGTTTAGCCTGAGCTTAAGGGTGTATTCAGGGTAGCCTCAAGGAAGCAGTCCTTCCAGCAACTATATGACATACCACTGGACAAAAAAAAAATGATGATGATGATGATGATGATGAAGCACATGTGTGTGGGTGGTAGCAAATGGGGGGGGGGGGGGGAGCTGAGAAAACTAGGCAAATACTCAAATTTTTTTTCTCATGACATGCATCTTGTACGACTCCTAGCAACTGTCTTGGGAGTGAGGCCACCCCTAGCTCTGGGTCCACCAGTACTAGGAGTAGAAGTTGCGGGTTCATTCCCCGCAGCCACATCTGCGTGCAGATATAACGCAGGATACAAAAAAAGAGAGAAAGAAGTGCACAAGGAATTATATTGAGGTGCACATTAATAAACCACAGCTCTACATTAATCAAAAGTACTATATTAGGCACGTTAAGACAAGGAA
The DNA here is from genome assembly GCA_013339685.2 of Hyalomma asiaticum. Lineage (NCBI taxonomy): Eukaryota > Metazoa > Arthropoda > Arachnida > Ixodida > Ixodidae > Hyalomma > Hyalomma asiaticum. Next base: position 19,148 of record JABSTT010003823.1, on the reverse strand, counting down.
AGGAAGAAAGAATAACGGACAGCCTGTTTGGGACAAGCACCTCAGTGCAATTAATACAGCTTCACTGTTCAACTCCCTTCATAAAGTGGCAGGGGCGGTGACCTTTTGTAGATATGATGCTTTAGTCGGCTTTATTGATGATATACACACCTGTGTCTGTGATGTGCAGAGTGCCTATGCACTTTGATTTTGGTGTGTATATATAACACAAGAATAGGAAGTGGACGTGGAAAAGCCCTAACGGGGAAACAAAGAATGAAATCGACTTTATAATGTGCGAACAACCAGGTATAATTCAAGACACAGAAGTAGTGGGAAGATAAAATGCAGCGATCACAGATTAGTAACAGCAAAGATTGTACTCAACCTAAAGAAAACAAGAACTAAATTATTCACTAGAAAAAAATGTAATCTAGAGGCAATCAGATCGAAGAACGAAGAATTTAAAGTCGCCCTAAGCAACAAGTTCGAGGCCTTAGGCGAAAAAGGTGACGATGTAGAAGAAATAAACAAAACTCTAACGAAAACAATCCTTGAAACAGCGATAGAACTCGGGGGCAAAACAGCAAAGCAAACAACAAATAAGCTGTCCCAATCTACCAAGGACTTAATAAAAAACGTCAACAAATGAAAGTAACTTCGCCCAAAGATAAGATTGAAGTCGCAGAACTATCAAAGTTGATCAGTAAAGCCAGGCAAAGAGATATAAGAAACTTTAACACGAGAGAAATAGAGAAAGCAGTAGAAAAAGGCACCAGCATTAAATCGGTCAAAAAGAAACTGCACTTAGGACAAAATAAAATGCATGCGCTAAAAGATAAACAAGGTAACGTTATCAATAATTTCAACGAAATAGTAAAGGTAGCAGAAGATTTCTACTCGGAACTGTACAGCTCTCAGACAGACCATACAACCTTAAAAGAAATAGAATCAGAGGAAGATACTGAAATTCCATGTATAACCACTGACGAAGTCAAAAAAGCTGCTAAAGGCATGGCCCGCGGTAAAGCAGCCGGTGAAGATGGTATAACAGCCGACTTGATCAAAGACGGAGGAGATGTTGTACTTGAAAAACTTGCATCGCTCTTCACGAAATGTGTCAAGACATGTAGTATACCGCGCAGTTGGAAAAATGCTAATATAATCCTTATCCACAAGAAAGGAGACATAAAGGAGTTAAAGAATTACAGACCAATTAGCCTACTCCCAGTAATATACAAGCTATTTACAAAAGTAATTTCTACAAGGATAAGAGAAACCCTCGACTTTAACCAACCGAGAGAACAAGCTGGTTTTACGAAAGGTTACTCGACAATGGACCACAGCCACGCTATCAACCTAGTAATTGAGAAGTACGCCGAATATAACAAACCTCTTTATATGGCGTTTATCGACTACGAGAAAGCATTTGACTCCATAGAAATACAAGCAGTTATAGAAGCTCTACGATGACAAGGGGTACCTGGCGTATACGTGAAAATCATAAACAACATATACAAAGATTGCACAGCCACACTACTCCTACATGAGAAAAGCAGAGAAATCCCGATCGAGAGAGGTGTGAGACAGGGAGATACGATATCCCCGATGCTATTCACTGCATGTTTAGAGGAAATCTTTAAACGTCTAGACTGGGAAGAAAAGGGCATTCGAATAGATGGAGAATATCTCAGCAATTTAAGATTTGCAGACGACATTGTACTCTTTAGCAATGATGGAGACGAACTACAAAACATGATTAATGACCTAAACAGGGAAAGTACTAAAATTGGGTTAAAAATGAATAGGCAAAAGACCAAAGTTATGCTCAATAGCCTAGCTAAGGAACAGGAATTTACAATCGACAATGAACCCTTACAATGTGTAAACGAATATGTATACCTGGGACAGTTAATAACAGGAACTCCCAACCACGAAAAAGAAATTCTCCGTAGAATAAGGATGGGCTGGAGCGCATTCGGAAGGAATTACGAAATCATGACTGGAAACTTACCGCTCTCACTAAAGCGCAAAGTATTCAATCACTGTATCCTCCCAGTACTAACGTACGGTGCAGAAACGTGGAGGATAACTAAAAGACTAGAGATGAAACTGAGGAGCGAGCAACGTGCAATGGAAAGAAAAATGATAGGGGTAACGCTAAGAGATAAAAAACGAGCGGAATGGATCAGAGAACAGACAGGAGTAGCCGATATTATTATATCCATTAAAAGAAAGAAGTGGACCTGGGCAGGACATGTCATGAGGAGAACAGATAACAGATGGACAGTAAGAGCGACGGAATGGATACCAAGAGAGGGAAAACGCAACAGAGGCAGGCAAAGGGTTAGATGGAGCGATGAAATTAAAAAGTTTGCGGGCGTAAAGTGGAACCAACTCGCTCAGGAGAGGGTGGAGTGGAAATCGATGGGAGAGGCCTTCGTCCTGCAGTGGACCTAAATAGGCTGATGATGATGATGATGATGATATTAAGCGAGGTGTTTCACAATAAAGATTAGTTGAATGTAGCAATTGTCCTGTAAATTTGGTGTATTCCCTTTCTCGTCTTTTCCCGTCTTTGAATTGCACTTATGTGTTTTTTTTTCAAGACTATGAACAAACTAGTCCACAAGAAATTCTGATAAGCACCTATGGCTTGACCGTGCCTGTCATCAAGAACTGGGTCACCCTTTTAAAAAAATGCTTGGGGCAGCTGTTCCTCGTTAGGTCCTTTTTCAATGGTTCTGGGCTTCCCTGCAGGTTCCTTGCATTAGAACATGTGCAAATGGCTCACTGGACTAAAGAACAAATCACTGAGTGTTTGTGGGATGTCGGATGAACTGACTCACAGTCGAGGCATCTATCTTAGTGAGTTGGATTTCTGTACGCACTGAAAGGGACCGTCTCTTTTATAATCTACAGTGAACTCAGTGGAAGTTTAAACAATGCATGTCCTCCCTATGATACAGAAGTATAGTCATCAAGGTGCCTCAAGACCTTGGGTGGTCTTCCCTGAATAAATTACTTTAACACCTTGACTCCCATTGTCAGGCTCGCAGGAATGAAATAGAAGCTCCCTTTATCGAAAACTTAATTGCCTGTATAATGCATCCATGTACATGAGGCAAGTTATGGACAGCCAAAGCCATAATGAGCTGCACAGTTCAGCGACAGCGAACGGCATATGCGATCCCACAATGTCACGTACGTCCTTGTTGAAGAGCTGTGAAGAAGTTTCCATGGCAAGATCAACAAGAATACTTCTGAAAGGGGGCACGCGTAAAAAGTACGACTTCATATTAGTCTGATGTTCTTCACCTTGTAGGTGCGAGTTTCGGTCTTGCCTCCCAGAGGAACATATATGCATGGATGCCATATGATGGTACATTAAATGAGATCTATATGTCTCAGAGGCGTGTCCTGTTTTTGTGCATTTTCTGCAAGATGCAGATAGCTCGAGCAGATATGCCAGTGGTAAAGAACAGGAGTGTAGCCATTATTCTTATAAAGTCTAAGGAAAATATAGCTAGAGCGACTGTCATGTTTCAACCTTCGTGGTTGTGACCTAGTAACGTTGGTTGTGACGGTAGCGATCTTGGCGTACAATATCGTGCTGTCCGCGGTCGAGGACATCAGGCCCTCAGATAGGAAGCATAGCGGCGCGATATCCTTATTTTGGCGCCCTGAGTTGACCGCTGTTGGCGCGATTGTGTACTGAGAGAAGTTGCTTGGAGTAGACACTGCGCGCGTTTGTCGATCGTGTTTGATGAGTACAGCAATCGCGTCTTCAACATGCATACGCTTGCAACTGTAGATGCGGCTACTTTCTATGGTTGAAGAAGAACTCGACCTAAATATTTGCTTTTCGCAGCGGTTAGGCGCAAGAACATTTGTTCCTGACTCGAAGTTAGGCGGCTAGGTGCTGTGGGTTCCAGCTAGGCCTTTTTTTCAGCATGCGGGAGAAAACCCGAATTTCGAAGTTGTTCATCGTGCCTCTCCAGTTCTGATCTCGTAATCACGTGCACTTAAAACGTAATAACAGCACAAGCAACAAGTATGATCAAAGGACACACACACACACACATATCTCGTCCTCGTTGCTTGTGCTGTTATCACAACACGCCCAACTCTTCGTCCTTCATGCAATCACTTTATGGACGCCGATTGCATGGGTCGAGCTGTTAAATGCAACTTGCAGGAGGAGCTCTGCGTCCGTGAAAGGACCTACTAGAATAAGGGCGCAGCCATGCAAGCTCGTCAAGCAATTGTATAGGGTTAACACAAGCTCACAACAAAATCTTATGATTGTCGTGTTTCCTGCAACTCCTAGCTTTTAATTGTAGTGCATACGTGCTACTTCGTGCGATTAAAGCCGTGATTACTCCAACATCATTTCGAAAGCGTGCTGCTGTCCTGTACATTTGAGGTGTAAGCAAGCCACCTCGTCTCTTTAAAATAAAAGTGCTGATCGCGCACAGCTCAGCTGCCTTGTTATGAATGTGAAAGATCCGCTCCGATCGGCAGCGTTTCCCTGGCGCGGCACAAGATTCCTTGCGCGGATTCGAAAAGTAGAACTTGTGAATTCAGGGGTAAAAACATCACAAGAATGATGTCGCCAGTGACAAAATTCCCCCGCAGATCTGAAAAGACGGCGTCACGATCGAGATATCTGGGACAACGCGTGTAGGAGAGAAAAATTCACTTGACATATCGAGGTTCAATCAATTAACTCAAAAGACGACATAGCACAATCAATGGCACATTAAACCTGACACATAAAACCACGCGTACTCAGTTTTGAGTCATGCGGCCAATGCATGCTTGCATGGAAGAAACGCGCCTCCATGACATTATGTGCCTTTTGAAAGCACCAGAAACACCAGATCGTCAAAGTTTCCGAAGCTACGGCGTGTCTCCTAATTATATCGTGGTCTGTCAAGTATTCCATTGTATGATCAAGAAATAGGAATTCCGAAACAACGTATATAAACTTTGGTCAGTGTTGCTTAGTAAGGCATTCCGACCAGATCAGTTCTGTTAGGCCAGGCTCCCAAGGCATTTTATTCTTTGAAAGGCCTAGTCTGGTCAAGGCACATCGGACAGCCTGCCGTTTTTTCGACAAAGATAGCCAGTGCATGACTTGAGCACATAAATGCTCTTTATTCATGCCTTTACCTTCACTAGCATCAGGTTGAAACACACAGGTGGCTTTTCTAGAATCTTCATCATTAATGCCCGTCACTGAAAGCTTTAACCCATCTTTCATGTGAGCAATGTGCCACATAATCAGCATCATGTCTAATAACATCCAAGGAAATGCCAAGGCATTTTGCTTAATAGCCTGCTACTTCATCTCTTGTTGCTCTCAGAAAGGGTTTTCCTCCACATGACATACATTTAAGCTGCTTTTTAGCTATATATGTATGTTTAATTTTCTTTCAATCAAACAAAGGATACTTACCAGATATTGGTCCCTGTTCTAGTACTTGTTTTTGAAATGAAATCTGCACCTTGTGTGCAGTTGTTCTAAAGGTGCCTAGTAGCACACACTGCAGGTGTGCTATTGAATAGGGCTTATTTAGGAGAAAATCAAACGATTCCACAGATGAAGCAGAGAAATTCCAACAGACACATGTGTCCATCATTTTCACTCCATTCTTACTTAATAGCGGCCTTCAATTTCCTCATAAGAAGCTACTACCTGGTCCACCCTATCTAAATGCAGCCTACTAATTACAACATCTATTAAATGTGATGCAGTAAATGAAGTCCCAGCTTGACTCAGGGTACGGTGTCTTTTTATCAAACAGGCAAGACCACAAGAGACCTGCTCGGTCACACCACATAAATGCCAGTTGTTTTGCCATTGTTTTGTAAAAGCAGTTTGCTCAGCATAGAGACACTAAGATATTACAGGAGAAATTATTTGTAACAAAAGAAGTAATTACATATGAGAAAGCATGAATGCAAAGTAGTCTCTCTCCTTGGTCTGTTTATCTTGCTCTCTGTTGAGGCAATCATTCTTGTGTTCAAGGGAGAAAAATGTGGCCATTCTTGCTGTGTTTCTTGCCAGAGTCCTCTTTACAACAGGTGATATGCAAAATTTGATGGCAGCCATTCCGCTGGGAAAGTTCATACCGAAGAAACGAAAAATCATACACCATGGGTACGAGATGTTACTAAATCTGGGATTCTGTCAGTCAGTGTATTATTTTGCGTTTATTCTTTACACCTCGTCTTGTTTCACTGCATGCACTTTTACTATGCCAACGAAAGTGCTTCTTTGGTCTGTACTGCACAACATGGATAAAGCAGCACAATGACTATCACTGTGTCCCGTGAATCAACTAAGTCAGTCACGGAGAAAAAAATGGTATAAACATGGGTTTACTTCAAGACCTGCAAGAATGTCAAATCCCAGTTCAAATCTGACAGGTATCATACAAAGAAATGCACTTTTTCGACTGCAGCTGAATCACACAATTTAGTATCTCATAAGCTTCTATGGATAGAGTGAAGCAGCACAGGCACATTAACTCATTTACTACACGGCAGTGATTGATTTCTTTTCACAGCTAACGTAAAGGAGCGAATCATGAGCAAGAAATTCCATAAAGAAACCTGGTCGTCATTGAAATTGGCCACATAACAGTGGCATTAAACTCTTATTTATTGATTTAAACATACTGTTAACCACATTTGTGGGTCATTACAGGGAGGGAACACATCAATAAGAATTGATACATAAGGAACACTCTAGTATACATGAAAAAATACATCAAAATCATCCAAGTGGCATGACAAGATACAAGGAACATAAACAGACAAATTAACGAATTTCATGGAACATAACTATCAAGAGAACTTTCAAGTGCCTTTATATCAGTGCACTCAGCAATATGTTCAGGCAATCCATTCCATCTTTTTATACCATCAGGAAAAAACGAATACCGAAAGACGTTTGTGTGCATGGCATAAGGTCTGATGGCTGCATTCTGATTTATTCTCTTGCTAAGTATTGCAGGTGCTCGTATGTACACGATTTTATCAATACTAATATGATCCTTGAGAATCTGAAATAATAATTTTAGGCTGTTTCTTTGTGGCCTAATTTCTAGTAACTCCAGGTTACACAAACTTAGGATTTCGGTGACTGTGTCTGATTTTTCTGTACCTGGAACATATGAATCGTGCATCCAGTCACTAAAACTGTAGATATCAGCTGTTTCATGCCGAAACAAAAATGCACGTGTCGGGGACGATGTCGAACAATCTTTCATGCAAAGCTTTCGATATTGCAGCTTTGTTAGGCTTGAATGTATACAGTGTGACAGGCACTTTCGATCGGGATCGAAGTTATCCGCGGTTTGCGCGAATAAGCCCATCGCGGTCGAAATTACATCGAGTGACCCCTTCATTTCTTGATCGGGAACGAACAGTGGCATCGCTGGCAACGCATTCTTCGACGAATGCGCGCAAAACAGTCCAGAGGCTGGTTGTCGAACGCTCGTGCAAAGCGGAATCATACTTTGCTTGAAACGCGTACAATAAAATTGGTATACGAGTGGATTACCACGTATTCACTACGGCGCACGCACGCGCATATCATCCACATATCAAGAAATGATCAAGGTTCATAAAGGAGCACAAATGACGAGACCGTAGTAACCGCTAGTCCAGGCGAAGCTCAGTAGCAGTCCCAAATAAACACCATAGAACGATTCACTACTCAAACAACCACGGTGATAATTGCCGAGACCACCACAGACACGCCACAAACAGCCCTGCTCCATCACAAAATACGTAAAAAAATGTACAGGCGATCAAAAAACGCGACGTGAGCAACGCAGGTTGCCTCAGAGACGGCCACAACGCAACCACCACAAAGCTGCTTCACCACAGGATACGCAAAGAATTTGTAGAGGCGATCACACAGAGGCAGTACATGGCAGTGTACACATGCAAAACCACGCTATAACCACGCAAAACGAAGTCGACGACGTCTTCATTCGAAAAAAACACAAGCAAAAGCGTCGTAGGTTGCCTGGCTCGCCTTCCTAAAATTTCTAGAAAAAGCCGCAATCCGCAACCGAGCCAAGCTAAGTTGGGTGAAAATAGTGTTTCTCTATTACGACCCGGTCGGAATAGGGTACCCTCTATTGCGACCCGGTCGGAATAGTCACTTATGTAGTATTCAAGGGATGAACAAGTCAGAGCAAGCAATTGAACCACGTTCCTTAGTGGAACTGTTGGCTGGAATGGCTCGTAAATTTTCTGAATTCTTCCATGTTCCCAGCTTGCCAGTGCCGTTTGGCAGACTCCGCACATCGTTTGAGTTTTGATCTCTGGGTGAGTGAATACATCTCGTACAGCTCGTGAAAGCGTCTTGTAAGCACCGATGCATGTCTCCTCTTCTAATTTTGTTGCTAAGATGTGTATTTGATTAATTGATAATCTGATATACTTGGTTGGAATGCCTCAGCAGCAAAAGCACGTGATACAAGGCACAGACAGGGTAGCAACTTTAAAGGCAACGATTTTACGGAAACCGCGTCTGCGATCCAACTGTGGAAGCAACCTTGCTTTTATAATTTCGCCTTGTTACAGGTTGAAACGGGCAGAATCTGCAGAGATCGTAAATGTGAACCAGTCTACTTCATGTGGGTGCATGATGTGTTCCCAGCACTACGCCAAAGATGCGTTCTAATCGGTTGTTTCATGCGTTCTAATCGGTTGTTCATGCGTTCTAATCGGTTGTTCAGAGCACAGTTTCAATTGCTTTTGGCTTGTATGCTTTGCACGTTCTCGATTTTCATTACGCGGACGTAAGGTGATGACTGGTGGTGGTCCGTGGAATTGGCCAATGATGAAATCAGCGCGATGTCATTGCTCTCTTAGAAGCTCCGTTCACATGTGTCTGTTGAACACATTCGGCGACAAGAGAGGTTTAATTTTTCCGTTTTTTTTGCGAGGAGAATGGCCAGGCGGCCGCTACCGGAGTTGAAGTGAATGTCGATGTAACCGTGTGTTTCGGGAAAAGTGCTGAATTAAATTATTGTGATGAGAGGATTGCCACCTTTCTCCCCAGAGGAAACCAGCCCATCAGGAAATGGGCGAGGGGCGGGTGTACTTTTGCAGGACGTGAAACTTACGTTGGCCAAATAACATATGTTGGTCCTTGACATACAGCGTCCTTCTTTTTTTTAAAAAAACGCTGTTTACCTAGAGAGACATCAACATAATGTACGGGCGCTTCCAGAATAATTCAGAACGCCTGGCATGTGGCTGCTTGCAGGCGAAGTACACCCATGCAAAAATACAACTATGCTGTATGCGCACATATGGTACCTCTAGCAAACAGACCTCAACTCCTACAGCTCCTAGAATGGCATGGTCTTGTGTCAAGGCCAGCATTAGGGTGGTACACTCCCTTGGCATCTGTATGATCATATCTCATTATCAATTGGGAGCCCCCATGTGCTTGCAGCTGCGTCAGGCAAGAGCATCCGTCTTTGCTAGTGTTAGTCACAGTCGCACACTGTCAGCATACTAACCGATAATGCAAGTTGCATCGAAAAGGTAAATGGTGCCCAACATAACAAACGACAAAAGGCGCACATGTGCACAAACGGCACGACCTAGTGCTGCAAGCTGTAATGTGCAGTGCGCACACGCAGCGAGTCAAGAACCGCATTCACCAAGCCCTCCTGTAACACCACCATGAGTCCCCAAGTGCTTACCATTTGATGCCAGGCAACACCTATATAGATTTACTAGGAAGGGAGGATTTCTTTCTACACAGGGCACACGCACCCCATGGCACTATCTGCTCACGTGCCCTGCTCCTACTGATTTGGCATTCCAGATTATTCTGGGAGCACCTGCATGTGCGTGCCAAAACATAACTTTGAGCTTACCAGTCCACTGCTTGGCATAAAAATAACAGTGAACTGAATAATGTTTATGCTAAATGTGGCCGAGGTTTTGGTTAGCGCTTTGAAAGTCCTGCGCTGAAAGGTGAATGCACGTGGTGTGCATGAAGAGCTTTTTTTCTGCAGCTAAATCTGCTAAATCAGTGACATCAAATACACAAATGAACATTAAAAAAATACATATTGTGATATGATGGCAAAAAAAAAAAAAAAAAGGCCTGTGGTGGCTTGTCTTGGGGGCAAAAGGGAGAGGGGAAGACTATTATGGACCACTTTAAGGTGTACAGGCAGGAAGGCCGATGATTGCCCTTGGGTTACCAGCAGAAGCACTTAATTTCCTGGGGAGCTCAAAGCTTGCAAATGTTTCAGCTAGCTTTCCATGCTTCAGCTGTTTGTTGGTAGAAATCTGGGCCAGTTGGAAAGGATGTATACTTACTGATAACTGCAGAAGAACAACAGAAGACACACAGGAAGAAGCATAAGATGAGCTCTGTCTAACAACCGAAATTCATTGGTGAAACTACTAAAAAAAAGAAGATACTTGAAAATGCAACACCGTGCGCAAGAGTAAGTCGTCTGGAAAACATTACTAAGTATGTGCATTTTTTTCACAATTTAGCACAATGACAATTCCATGTGCAATGATCATGCAACATTTTTATGTGGAAAACTTCTGCATGTTCACAAGCTTTCTTTCTTGTGCACTTACTGATAATACTAGTTATATTGAATAAATATTCGCACTCGCATGCTTTGCACTGAGATGAAAGATGAGAGCTCATCTTCCGCTCTCTGTTAGCCCCCACTAGCATCAAAAATGCATGTCTGATTCACCTGTACCCTTCTCAACCAGTTGACAACAGTGCACAGGTGGTTTTGTAATTGTGCAGCTTCAGTTCAGTGGTGCAGGCACCTCGCAACACAAGAAACAAATGGAGAGGTGCTGACACAGTGCAACCCTCTCTTTTTACATGTAATGTACACCATCCATGGAAGGTTGAGAGGTTTCGAACAGCACGTGTATGGCCAGTCTCTGTGGTGTCAACACATATTTTGCATCGAAAGAGCAGGCATGCGTGAGTGGAGTTTAAACGGTGCCTGCACCACTTATGGTGCATTGTCTGCTGCGCTCACCCACACACTGGCACCTTCAGTGTAGAGGGTGCTGGGAAACTGTGAACCAGCACCGCACCTCTTGAAACGAACGCTGTGGTTCCCAGGACACCATTACTGCACTGCCGAAACAAATGGCAGCGTGCAGCACCTTGTGAACGGGTTCAGGGGGTGCAGGGGATTCAAAAGGAATGCACAAGGAGTTGCTGTCGTGGACAGCAAGATTATTGAAAAGTGGCAGAAACATGCGGCAGCTGCACAAATGTGTCGAGATCAATTTTTTGCAGCAGTTGCAAAGCAAACGCCACGTAGAAATGAGCTGGGCAGTCATGGCACTGCCTGTCTCTCAAGCAAAGAACGGTTTGTATCACCTGTGAGATTGCTAGGCGACATGCCTGTTGTAAAATCTCACAGCCCATGTCTAGACCATACAGTTTTTGTTAATCCTACCCGTACCAAGATGCTCAGCAAAACTCGCTTTGCAGTAGCAGCTTTCTCAGAGCATGACTGGCCGGAATAAAATACAAATGCACACATGGTTGACGAAAGATGGAGTTAGCTGATTCGAACTTGCGTTTTTGCAATACCTTTCAAATGAAAGAAGACAAGTCAGGGCGTCAGGTCGCTCTAGGCTGCTGTGTGTTGCAGATTGCGAGTTCAGACTTGCTGACGTGTGCATGTCACATATACACTTGCTGCACGCTCCTTATTATACACATTTTTGTTGCTAGTGAGGACCTGCCTTTCAAGGTTAACTCCAGCATTTTTACTGACAGGGTGTTACATGCCAAAACCAGCTATGATTATGAGGTACATCCCATAGTGGAAAGCTTCAGAGTAATTTCGACCACCTGGGGTTGTTTAGCGTGTGCCTTAATCTAGGTATACACGGGTGTTTTTTGCATTTTGCCTTTATTGAAATGCAACAGTGTTCACTGGGATACGATCCCACAACCTCAAGTTTCGCAAGCCAGCACCTATCCTCTTAGCTACCACGGCGGGTGAGACTGCTCTTGTCGCTTGGCTGATTGTGCAAATACTCACCAGATTAAAAAAGAACTCTTAATAAGTAAACAGGCTCGAAAGCAAACAGAAATTCAACCAAGCGGTGATGTCAACCAAGATCAATATGGCTCTTGCGTGCTGTGACAGCACATGTGCCCTTCACCTGGCAGTGAGGTCGTGAAGCATTCTGCTATGTTATGGCCTCTGATATTTGGTGCACCGGCAGTAGACCACCGTATGGTCCCTGTGCGCTTCCATTACTTCGGTCACTTTGCACACGATAAAATCACACATGGGGTGGCATAACTGTCACAAGCCAAGTCGGTGGTTGGACGTAATGTGCAGAATTGATTTGCAAGTATAATATGTGGATGTCTCAAGCCTGTAATCTGGCAAAAATGATGGATGTCTGCCAAGGAACATACCCAGCAAATCTCATTGAGATCCATTGGCCTCCAACAATATTTGGCATTGGCCTTTAAGGTATTCTTTCATTGACAAAGGCTCTTAATGTAATTATTATTCTGCCCAAAGTATGCTTTTGTGCAAGAAAGAGAGTGAAATGGAATATGAAACGAAAGGCTTGCAGTGCTTCACGGAGCTACCAAACAGACTCTTGCACCGCTCATTACCAGGCTTCAGGGCACATTAACAGACTTGTTCGTGCATGTGTGACACTATGCCTTTTCTGTTTTTCTTGCATTATGTTATGCCTAAGGGCCACATTTCATATGCATGAGTAGCAAAAGCAGGCTCTTCACCATGTAATATATGCACTCATTAAAAGGGTCCTGTGACATTTTCTCAACTGTCTTCTGGAGTACTGGAGTGTGTGTAGTATTAAATACTGAGATAAATGCAAAAAGGAATGTTAAGAATTGGTGCATTGGAACTGAAGTTATTAGTCCTCAAAGTTCAAAAGACAAGCAGATGATGTGAATAAACGTTCCCTTTTGTATTTCACTCTCCTACTGACATTGATGGTTGCTTGTGGTCAGCGCACGCCTCTTTCGTAGAAATACTGGAAGTTTCACCTTAAGGTGGCCTGCACAAATTACTTTGTCACCACTCTTTTCGGCAGAGTTGTCATCATGGTTACAACAGGGGCAACGAACCACATGTATCAGTCAGGAGAGTCAGTTGTTTTTATATTATTGTCACTTCTTTTTCTCAGATGTCGTGTGGTCGTGACGATGAAGGACGCAGCATAACTCAAGACGATGTCAGGCGAACTGTTTATTGGGTGAACCTTTGCCCAACAAAGCAAAGCAAGTCACAGTGCAAAACGATAGCAAAAATGAAGTTCTGTTGCATCCAGAAAGAAGTTCTGCTGCGTCCTTCATCGTCACAACCACGTTACAATATGATACTGAGAACAAGTTTCCTTTTCTGCATCAGGGATGTTTCTATTGTGTTCCTAACAAGCCTCCTACCTTTCTAACTGCACCGGTACACTGCTTCATAGCACTATGTAATAGCGGCACTAGTCGTCTTGATAGATTTTCAGCACCTCCTTCCCCTCAAATGGTGGGAAAAAAAAACAACTTATCAGCTCGTCGCACCAGCTCGGCTGCCACCTCCGTTGAAGGTGGGCAAGAAACAAGTTTTGCCTGTCCTAGGCAATGGTTGTTAAACCACCGTGGCTTAACATGCACTTTTATGGGCCGAGGACACCCCTGGATGCAAGTTTCCATATCTTTTGTGCTCAAGAGCATGGCCTAGCAGGGATTAATGAGTGTAACATGTGTGCTATTTTCGGCGCACAAAAGGAGGCGTGAAGACGACGAAGAGCGCGCGCTTGAGTGAGCAGAACGTGAAGCGCGTGGCCTTCAGAACGCCGATGGCGGATCGAGCGTTGCCAGCGACGTAGAAGCGGCACGTTCGACCCAGGAGAACAGACGCACTGAGCTGGTGCGATCAGACCAGCCGGGACGTACTGGGCGTTCCCATGTGGCGAACGAGTGTTGCCAACCGGGTCTTGCTGGCTGTTCCGTGGTGGACGTGCGATCGGCCCAGGGCGAGCAGCTGGAGGTGTGGTGTGGCCGGGACCAACCATCTACCGACTCGTGGTCACAGTGCCACGCAGGTTTGAGTCCGGCACAACCACCTGCTGAGGGCGTGGCCACGGTGCCGCGCTGCCGTCTGGCACAGTTGTTTGCTGAGGGCGTGGCCTCGGTGCCACATCGGATCTGCATCCTACTCCGATGCGCTCCTGAGCGGGTACCTCGAGATCTGCTCGTGTCCTCGCACACGGCTCATCGTGCCTTTGCTGATACCAGTGTGCGTCGCCTCCAAGAGCCGCGGTACTGTGAGTGGTGCCGACGGACTTCTGACGTCGTGTCAGGCAGGATGAGCTGGTTACTCGCGTGAGCTTAAGGATCAGAGTGCGTTGTTTGCCTTGTGTTTGTTTGGCCATTGGAATTGTGTGTAGTTGTCTCCTTGTGCTGTCGATAAATGTTTTCCTTGTTCTTGACTTGGCTGTCTGAGTCCTGGGCCCACGAACCATCACAATGTGAAATCACATGGCAAGCCAGTCACAACGTACAGATGCTTTTGTCACTGTCACGAAATCAAATTTCGCTTCCTGTGAAAAAATTTGCCATTGTGTGTGGCCACGGTTCAAGGAGAACCGTGTCCACACAAAATGGCAAAAGTGGTTATAACATTATTTCAACGAAAAAAAAAACAAACATCTTGCAGAAGATGCTTTTTCCATTGAAATAAAATTATAACCACTTTGCTGCTTCCACTCTTGCTGCAACATCCTCGCATTGCGCTGTTCTAGAGTAAGCAATAAAAACAGCATGCTTAGTTGGTGTCACAGGGCCCCTTTAATAAACACATATATGTCTGTGTTGCAAATTGCTTCACTGACCCACTTGGCAAGCATCCAGGCATGGACAGCAAATTTGTAGAAGAGTGTGTGGGAGCTATGGAATAAAGCACAGCAATGAAACAGCAGAGAGCTGCTGAATGTTGCACGGTCAATTCAGTCCACACCACACGACCTGCCATTGAGATGAGTAAATAAGTGCGGAGGGCTCATGTTTGACCGTCACAGTACATGCATCCATCAGGCTGCTGCTTTCCATGAGTGTGAGTGCACTACTGTTTTCTGTGCGAAACACAGCCACTAAATGTGGGTCCTCCCATCAGAAGTCTGCCTTGCAAATAAAGTGACGGTCAGACATACTTGATTACAGAAAAGGAGAATTGAATTGCAGTACTATACGTGACCAAGAAAAGTAACAGCTCACTCAAGAGCCAGCAACATAGTTGGGCTATGCAACAGTACAGTTCAAGTATAATTGTAAAGTTCTATGACTTTCATGCCACATTTGTCAGTCTCTGCCCCATTTCTCTATTTTCCTTTCTGTAGCCTGTACTCGCTGTGTGGTCAGGAGGGATGAACTTGGATTGTAGACAGCTTCTTTAGCTAATCTGGAGACCGAGGAGTAGTGTAGCAAAGAATCATTTTGGCCTAAATTAGTAAAAGTTTGGCACACTTCTGGACAGTATATTCAATTCTAAAACCCGTCAAAATCAGTGTCATTGGGGCTGTGAGCACAAAACCAGTCGAGCATGTTGAATTTGACGAAATCTTCTTCGATGTCTTCATTGATTTGAAAATATTTACTTCTTGCACATTTCGTATGGTTTTTGTAATGGGCATAAATGAGCAATGTATGAGCGCATTTTGCATTCTGCCAGATCTCATGGACTCATGAATTCAAGCTCTCAAAAGCAGCTGCTTTTAGTATTTTGAATGGCAGCCAGTGACTTACTCAGCATTCCAGTAGGTGCTGTAGCATAGCTCTACAGCAACGATGACTGTAGCACGAAATTTGCTGTGTAATTTTGCCCGAGCCTCGGCATGGTAGTCTAGTGGCTGTGGTACTCGACTGCTGATCTGAGGGTCACAGGATCAAATCCTGGCCGCGGTGGCTGCATTTCGATGGAGGTGAAATGTTGAGGCCCGTGCACTGGTGCAATGTCAGTGCACGTCAAAGAGCCCCAGGTGGTAAAAATTTCCAGAGCCCTCCACTATGGCGTCTCTCGTGATCATAGCTGGTTTTCGAATGTAAAAACCCAAGAAATCAATCAACATTGGCCAAAAAAATTTGGAGCTACAGCTTGGCCTTGTTTTATTCAAGTGCCCCACTAATCTTCAAAACAAGATCACATGTACTTGGCACCAACAGATAGCTTCTGCCCCGTCGTCCTACGAGCACCCGTACGAGACAGGAACAAAGGGATAAAGATTACACAAGCAAACTTTCAACTCGTGTTTGTTTGAAGTGGCAATGAAAGACTGGTACAGGAATGAATGGAGTGAGTGTGCATGTGGCACAGGCATGACATTACATTTCAGAAACGCTAGGTCCTTCCCAGATAACTTAGAGATGGCATGCTCACAAAGTGCTACGCACAGACGATGTCATCTCAGCCTTGGTTATTTCACGTACTGTCTTTTCTTTATTCTTGACTACCACATCAGCTTCTTGAAACCCAGGCTGGCATCTGTACATGCATTGCTAGATGATCATCGTTGGGTTTTTTCACACTACCTGATTTTAAAAAGTGCAATATCATGGCTGTACCCCGCACACTCACTTCATTACTGTACATAAGTCTCTCACTGCCACTACAAATAAACATTTGCTGAAAGTTAGTGCTTGCGTCATCTTGCTTCCCTTGCCCCTGTCTTAGTGTGTGCGCTATTTCTCATGCGGTTACGTGACAAATAAGCCCAAGCTCATCTTCCAAGTCACAATATTTCAGCTTTTAGACTTGCATAGCATGTAGTGTATATGTTGTGTAGAAAATATGGTAATTATGTGGCTCCATATAGTACGCAGAATTTACATAGCTTAACAAATATGGTAGTTCATGGACTCCAAACACTCACGAGTCACAACCCTGATATTGAAAATGTGTGCAGACCACTTTTTCACTATAAGTCAGTCATCACGAAATGTAGTGGTTCGGGTTTGAATGTTCTTCCCGAAGCTGCAGAGGAAATGCTGTTCGATACTGGCCTGCTTGCTATTTAGTGTAATACTAAAGCTCTCTTTCTTTTCTTTTTTTCCTTGCAATTTGGTGTTAATGAATGTTGCTTTTGGGGTGAAGTTCAAGTGGACATAAGTCAGAATATGCACGTGCAGGATGGTCTGTAGTCTTAGCCACTGGAGGCACCTCTGGGGTGTATTTTTGTCTGACATCATTATCCATCTCACGTGCCTTCTTTGCATAATTGCCATGAGCCTAGTTCTTTCTGGTTGCGAATGGCAGGCGGCTGTCAGTGTGACATCATTCTTGATGGCATAGTGGTGAGTGCGATATATTCAAGAAGGGAAATGTGAGTTTGCCAATGATTATTGTTGTCAGAAAGAAGTACACTCCACTGCTGCACCTACTGTGGCTCAGAGTGTGTATGAAGTCCAAACTAGAACAGAAGCTCAAGGGAACATGGAGGCGCGGATTGATGAAGACATTGTTGAAAACGACGAAGAACAGGGAATGTTAGCTCTGGCGACATTCCTTTTTTATCATTTTCAACGATCTCTCCGTTGATGAGTGTGTGTGTGTTCCTGCTAACACCGGTCTGAACTGGGCTTCTAAAACTGTGGTTTAACAGGTTTCCTTGCTGGATAATCGGCGACATTAGGTACGGTATTGCAGGTGCACTGATAACTACCAAGCTGTGGTTCCTTGTTCCTCTTGCAGCGCACAAACTTGGCATGGCAGCGTCCAGTGAGTGGAACACCGTTCCAGCATATGCAGCCCATCTCTCTCCACTCCACCCAATGCTGCCTGCACGCGATGACCTCATAAGACAGCTGCGGTCACTCTGCTCGCCGTTCACCTGCACTCGCATCCGGCTTCCCTTGCACTGCATTGTTGTAAGAAACAGTTTCACTTTAGTCTCTTCTGTGCGAGATAGCTCAGGGAATCATAGTTTCATGAATGTCCTGCCCTGATGCCCTGCCACCTATCCTTCTCAAAGTTGTAAAGCGAAAGAGTGTTTCCATTATAGAGAAGCTCAACATTTCAATGTGATACTGTTTAGGAGCTCGTCTTACAGAAGGTGCAGCGCTGCCGTCCTTGGCAAAAAAATATCGGCAGGGGCCGTCGGCGTGGGTAATGTCCAGATGGCACTCACCTCCTCGGCTGCACTGCGTGGACATGTATATAGAGTATTATAGAGGATGCGCTGATTTTAATGGATTTTCTCTGTGCGTTTTCACGCGACAGTGTTGTGATGCAAATTGGGCCCAGTAATGCTATCATGACCCACTGTTAATGGTGAAGCTTCAGCGTCCTCCAGTTTTTCTGCGTAGTCGACGAGCAGCTCGCATAAAGAAATATTTTGACACTGTGAAAAATTTTGAAGGGGAGTCATTGATTCTGGACAATGTAATTTAAAAAAGAAAGGGAGGGTTGAAATAAATGCTGTGCTTCTCAGTGGAAAAGCTAAGTGCGCAAAGTGGCAGTGCATGTAGACTGATGAGGCTCGGCTTATGTGGCCCAAGCGTGCTTGTGTGTAAACATTGATGGCAGAATTTGGTAGTATGAGAAGGCTGCGGTGCCACTGTTTGTAGCAGTGTCTTTCTGATATAAGCTTGCGTGCGCTGCTTACAGCCAGCTGATCACTTCATATTGTAGGTGGACCATTGCTCTAACCAATGGTCAAGCATGAAAGGATATTAATACTGGATTTGGATTGAATTGGAACAAACTTTACTTGTGCCTGCAGTTGGGTGCTCATACCCCCGACGAGGGCCTGGGTCGCCTTTGGGGTTGCTATTACTCGGCGCAGGTCTCCACTCGTTGTTGCCAGCTCACTGGGGCCCTGCCTTTCCAGTGCTCCGAGGACCTGCTGGATCGCTGAGAGCAGTGGTGTAGGCAGGCATGGGCTGACCGGGCTGAAGCCCTCCCCCCGAAATTTTTCCAGCTGGTGCCCCACTGCCTGTCTATGCTGGCCCATCACATATACGAACAAAGGCGCCCATTCTGGGAAGGTGCGGCTATGGGCATTCGCCTCTTAGCAGTGGGCTTGAAAACGAAGAACGCGGCTCTTTCAGCTGACAAAGGAAGTTGGCTTATCACTCTATGGCG